>JAFEMH010007224.1:0-97906 GCA_022495995.1 Adenophora triphylla var. japonica
GCATGCATCATTCTCTTTAAGACACATGCGAAAATTTCTATTTTACTCGAAAAAGAAGATAGGCTGCTTGCACACTACGCGCACTTGGCCTTACACTTTGCACACTACGTCCTTAACCGGAGAAATCCCGGTAGCAGCCCGTTTGGCCTTATTACGCCTCTCGGTGCGAGCAGGACTACCCAAACATCCCTTGGAGCCTCGTGTCGATCATGCACTTGTCCGTGACACACTTTGTCCGAGACCCGGTTGGTTTTAGTTTGGTCCGTGTCATGCCCGCTGCGTGTATACACCTTTCTGTCAAGCCTTAGTCGGCATACCAAGTCAATATCTTTCGGAGACCCTAATCGGTCGAAGTCATGCCGGTTTTCCACCGCGAACTTTGACCGAGATATTGGCCAGCGCCTTGACTTTGACTTTGGCGCACAACTTATGCACCGACTCCGGCATGACAGAGTCATCAAGGATTAATGATTATTCCATGTCTAATTACGGCCTAACTAACGACGGGTCAAGATCAATTATGGACATTTATCAGTCCGAGCCATGCCGACTTTTCGTCGAGCCCTCCGGACATGATCTTGACCTTTGACGTCAGCCTTGTCCGTAATTTACATCGAATGCTCGTTAAGACTCGATTATCCGCCAGACTTTAGGATCGTTTTTCTTTTCGGTCGGTGGGACACCTTGCCTACGGAACCCTTGTTCGGGGTTACGGGTTGAGGTCCGCGAGCAGTAGTGATGGGAGCCCAGATCAGGGAATCGAGTAGTTTGCGAAAAAGAAGAGCAATCTTTTCCAGCCGCTTAGGTTTAATAAAATACGTTTTAAGTAAACAAGAACAAATAACTGCATGTTGCATGAGCCCTAAGCCCAAACACCTACCCTCCTTCACTCCCAAATATCTGAACCCTCGTGTCTTTCCCCGCGGACTCCTCACAAAGCTTGGTTTCGGGCGCGGGTCACCGTTTGACGGTTGGGAAGAGTCAAGCGCATCGTCGGCTTCACCATTTGTTCCGACTCAGGGTTTTGAATGTACGCATCGGCCCGGTAACGATGGGGACAACATCACTCCGCCTCCCGGAATCCCTCGAACGGATCAACATTGGATCCGGTTGGTAGAGCAGATGAGACTGCGACATGAAGCTCAAATTGACAACCTTCTAGGGGCCTTCAGGAGCCATGGTTTGGCTGTCAGTCTCAATCCCGATGACACTTTTACCATAAAGAATGAAGAAAGTCCTACTCCCACTCTCAATCGTTCCGGGATACCACCCTCGGCTTCCTATGCCACCACTGCAGGAACTCCCACCCGTCGACTTACAGGTCAGCTAGCTCCCAAACAGAAGTTCAAAGCACCACCATTCCAACGGCGGTCAAGGATGGATCGGTTCGGTATGCCTCGGCGGCCGTCGGGCGTCCCTCTCAAGATGATACCGGTCACTGAACATCGGTAGAGAGAATGAAGATTGGGGAACAACGGAGGAAATGTGGTTAGCCATCGGGGCTGCTTGAGAACGCCGGAATAAACGGCGAGCTTGGATCGAAGAAGCCACACGTCATTTCGGAACATTGGCAATCCCCCAACTGACCGGGGCTCCCCTAAAGGACAAATATGTGCCTGTTTCCCCGGATCCTAATGCCTCTCATTACTCGGCAGAATCCAACCATTTGCTTCCTGGTGAGCCCAACAGTAAATCTCCCAGGCTGGTTCGGCTCGAGTCATTCTAGCACGGCTCGGCCGAGGTCCCAAATCCACCACCGATTGCCGAGCACATTTGGTGGGATATACTGTGCCCGATTGCCTCGAAAGGGACTATCAAGATTGGATAAGCGAGGACCGCCCACCTAAGAAGAAGAAAGCTTCCTCCCGGCGAAATTGAAAGAAAGGTTCGAAGCGGTGATACCGGTGTGGGTACACTCGGAGAGCCATCCGGAAGGTTCGATTACTACGTACTCTACTCCCGGCCAGTCCTCCACTTCTTCCGAGGTCATGCCGCTCTAGAACAAACGGGGGTTAGAAGGCCGAAAAGTCCTGGCGACAACGAGTTCGAGACCTTGGGACACAAGAGTACCTCGGATGCAGGTAATTTCACTTTTGCCGGCCCGAAGCCTAATCCCTGCGGAATCGGCCAAGGTTCAATTTGTCCAACTTCCGAGCACGTGCGGCAAAGAAAGATCAAAGCCGGTTTGGCACTCGCACTCAATCAATGTCTTTGGCCAAGGGTGGCAACCGCCACAAATAGCCTCAACCAACCTTGAAGCCTCGGCAAAAGCTTTACCTCGCAAAAGAAAGACAGAAACGGATGGCTTGATGACTCTCCTTCTCAGGATAGAGACCAAATCTATGATCCACGATATATGGTAGTATGATCACCTTCGCGACGAAGACACACGCCAAGAGACGCCTCCGGGCACAATGAAGCCCACCACTCTCCGGCTCACCCCCCTATCCCTCCCCGGGGTATTGGTGGATAACGGATCAGCCTTTAACGTCCTTCCCCTCAGCATGATGCGGGCCCTACGCATCAATGAAAGGCACATGATCCCATCTACCCAGACTGTCAAGGCCTACGACGGCACGTCTCGTCCTATCCTGGGGACGGTGACTGCGGAGCTACGGTTCGAAACCCAAATGGTGCCAGCAAAATTCCATATAATGGATATTCGATCTGAATTCACAGCTTTGTTGGGACGCCCTTAGCTACATCACATGAAAGCCATAGCTTCCACTCTCCATCAATGCGTCAAGTTCATTAACCGTCAGGGAGACCTTGAAGTCATCTGAGGGGACAGTTCCTCATAGGAAATGAAGCCGAGGCAGCGATCAGCGTGCCGCAGCGGCCGGAGGCTGGGCTACCTCCTTCAAATCGACCAAGGGACTATCGGGGCAAGTCTCATCAGAATACCTCAGAGTCCGGTGATGCTAACTATGTCAGTGTACTCGAGCGAGGCGAGGCCACAGAAACGATCCGATACCTAAAGTTCAATTGCCGTTTCCAACACTTGGGGGGCAGACTAGAAAGAAACGTTGAGCATCGCCATGATGCGGGCACATAATGGGGTCTCCAATCAAAGATTTATCAGCATTCTTCAAGTCAACTCTCTGGCCCAGCCATGCAAGGAAATCTTTGTGATAAAAGTCAACGAGCACCGTCATACTCGTATTGAATGCATGACAGTTGTGTGAGATGTCTTACAAGAGGAATTACCCACCAAACCCTTCCTCTCGAGTATGGGGCATGAGGTTTTCTTAGCGGCTCCGGCGGCACGGCAAGGTTGAAGACGCCGCTTATGCGGATTGAGCAATCAAACGACAACAAATCGGGACTCTCGGGGTCGAGGATGCGGCGTATCCGCAAGCAGATCCTTACATTCATATGCTCGGTTTTGAGGATGGCACCGATCCGATGATGTCACCTACGATGAGGAAGTTATCAAGCTTGCCCTTTGTGATCCCGGCCCAAGAAGACCCAAAGCTTGAGTTTGAGGCGGCCATGCCGAAAGCCAAAGTTCTGAGAATTCCCTTGAGATGATTGGGACGGTCCCGTTATGCGACAAGTATTCGGAGAAGAGGTCAGTGCCGGATCGATCGACTTCGGTTCGATCAAAGAGATGATAGCAATGATCGAGAAAGGAGGACGGGAACAATGCAATTCCCGAGTCGTAGAGGCCACGACGGCGATGCCGGCTGAAGAATTGGGAAATCCTCTCGGGTCGGCCGCAACCAAGGAGGAAATGATCACCAAGCTTGGATTGGTCCCCGTCCCCTTGTGTCAACCTATGTAAAGTCCTCAGGAGTCTCTCATTATTGAGTTCGAGTCTCTCAGTCGTCAGATGGCCTTACGCTGAAGACTACGAAGTTGTAGCCAATCTTTGTATTCCCCTTTGTTCTTAATGAAATGACGGACCTTTACGAGTATCCCACGATTGCCACTTTAACTAATGATAAATTGACTAAAAAACAGTTAATAATGATTCATTAGAAGCGAGACACATTAAATGAACAATATATTAAAGAAATCTTTAAGCGGGTTGTTCGGAAAGAGGAAAATCGAGCCCCAAGCCGAAGAGGTTTTGACAAGTGTGAATTTGGGAGGCTGAGAAGAGCCTAAAGAGACGCAGATTGGTAGTTTCTTTGAAGGGACCGAGAAGGATACTCTGATTGAGCTGCTAAGAGAATTTGTGGATGTGTTTGCATGGTCCTATAAGGATATGCCAGGCCTCGACCCCTCCATAGTTGAACACCGGATACCGCTCGACCCGGAAGTCGAAGCCGGTAAAGCAAAAGTTGAGAAGAATTAAGCCGAATGGTCTCTACGGGTGAAAGAGGAGATTGAAAAAATGCTCGGAGCGGGGTTCATCGGGGTGATTGAATATCCGACATGGCTTTCCAACATAGTGACGGTGACCAAGGCCAGCGGGAAGATCCGATCTTTGCGTGGACTTGAGATACGAACAAGGCTAGTCCAAAAGATGATTTCCCCTTGCCAAATATTGATATGCTAGTGGATACCATGGCCAACTATGAGGTCAAGTCCTTCGTTGACGGCTTTGCCGGCTACAACCAAATCAAGATGGCGAGAGGAAGACCAAGCCAAGACGGCCTTCACCACCCCTTGGGGCACGTATTGCTACTCTGTTATGCCATTCGGAGCGAAGAATGCCGGGGCTACTTACCAGAGGGCGGCTACAGCATTTTTCCACGACATGATCCACAAAGAAATTGAGGTCTATGTGGACGATATGATAATACATTCCAGAGGATCCAATGGCCAACACTTCGTTGATTTGAGAAAATTCTTCGGCCGCCTCCGAGACCACAGTATGAGGCTTAATCCGGCCAAATGCACCTTCGGTGTAAGACGAGGCAAGGTGCTAGGATATATGGTGACGGAACGGGGAATTGAAGTAGATCCCCAGAAGATCAAGGCCATAGTCGAAATGAAGCCACCTCGGACGACGAAGTAAAATCCTTCATGGGAAGGCGCAATACATAAGCCGCTTTGTAAATCGGTGACCTCGATCTGCGAGCCGGTCTTCAAGTTGATGAAGAAAAATGTATGCACAGAATGGACTCCAGAATGCCAGCTCGCCTTTAAAAAGATCAAGGCGTACCTTGTGAATCCCCCGATCCTTTGCCCGCCACATCGGCGAAGCCACTATTGCTATATCGGTATCACGGATACGGCAATTGGGGCTATGCTAGCTCAAGAGAAGAAAGATTCCAAGGTCGAAACGCCATCTATTTCGTGAGCGAGAAAGCTTGAGGAGCGAACTCAATTACTCGCTTGTGAAAAGACTTGCGCGGGCCTGGTGCAGGTAGTGGGAAAGTTGAAACACTACATGCGGTCTCACCCGATACATCTGGTCTCAAGTTGGACCCCATCAAATATTTGTTCGACAAACCTTCCATCTCCATGAGGTTGGCAAAATGGTCGTTCTTTGTGGCCGAATACGACATCACTTATGTGACAAGAAAATGCGTGAAAGGGCGAGTAATGGCGGAAGCGGTTGGCCGACTTCCCAAGTAATGAGTCCCGAGGACACGAGCCCCAATTCCCCGATGACGGAATCTTTGCTCTAGAAGGAGAAAATCGTTGGCGGCTCTTCTTTGACGGGGCGTCAAACAAAAGAGGAAATGGGATAGGAATGCTTACGGTCGATCCTCTTGTGAGCACACTCCCATGCTTGATAAAGTTGAATTTTGAGGTTACCAACAATGCTTGAATATGAAGCTTGCATAGCCGGGTTGGAGGCCGCTCTCGAAAGAAATATCAAAGAATTGGAGGTATACGGTGACTCTGCCCTCATCATCAACCGGGTGTCTAACAAATGGAAGGCCGTGGATCCAGTGCGAAGTATCACACTTACATGGAAGAGCTAGTGACCCGGTTCAAGGAGATCGGCTTTCATTACTTGCCCGGGGATCGCAATAGGTTCGCGAGACGCTCTGGCAACACTAGCCTCTCTCGTCGAAATACCCGAGGGAAAGTCTGTCAAGCCATTCGAGTCGGGAGAAGAAAACCCCGCTTATTGCTTTGAAATCGAGACGGAGACCGAGCTGGCCAATGATCCCTGGTATACCCAGATCTATCAATACTTGAAGAACGGTGAGGCCTCTTTCAAAAATGAAGATGGGGAATATAAAGAAGGAATCAAGGCAAAAAGCCTCTCGGCCCTGAAGCGACTCGCCTCCCACTATGTTCTTTTGGGAAACATGTTGTACAAAAAGCGTTACCAAGGCCCCCTCCTACGATGTATTGGCAAACAAGAGGCTACGGAACTTATGAAAGAAATACATGGTGGTACCTGCGGCTCTCACATGAATGCTCGGGCTCTAATGCAAATCATACTGAGAATGGGTTACTTTTAGATCTCCATAGAAACCGATTGCATCCAGTTCGTCAGAAGCTGCGACAAATGCCAGCGGTACTCGAATCTCAACCATTTGCCTCCACACGAGCTCTACTACATGACAACCCCTTGGCCTTTCGTCACTTGGGGAATTGATGTCATAGGTAAAATCACACCATCGGGCAACAACGGCCACGAGTTCATCCTGGTAGCAGTGGACTATTTCACCAAATGGGTTGAAGCCAAGTCCTACAAAGTCCTCAATTGAAAGAAAGTAGCCCTCTTCATTAAAGAGAACATCATATGCAGATACGGGTTGCCATCCGAAATCATCTCAGATAATGGATCCCACTTTGAAGGGGAATGCGACGAGTGCTAGCGGAATTCAGAATAATCCGTCACAAGTCATCTCCCTATAGGTCCCAGACTAACGGAGCCGTTGAGGCAGAAAACAAGACCTTGGAAAACATCATCCGGAAAATGGTTGTCAGGCAGAGATTCGCCCGACAAGCTTCACCTTGCTCTCTGGGGATACAGAAGATCCGTCAGAAAAGCAACCGGGGAAACACCGTTTGCTCTTACCTACGGAATGGAAGCCGTGCTCCCAATCGAGCTAGAAATCCCCTCACTCAGATGCTGTTGGAAAGTCGGATCAACGAGGTCGAATGGCTCAGTCGCCATGATGAATTGGCCGTGCTAGATGAACGCCGATTGAGAGCCATGGAACATATCCGAGCTTACCAAGGAAGGATGGCCAGAGCCTTCGATAAGAAAGTAAAACATCGGGAGATCAGGGAAGGTGACCTCGTTTTGAAAGAGAAGCCCCCAGTCCGCATCAACCCACTTGGCAAATGGGAGCACATGCAGGTCGGGCCATATGTTGTTCGAAGATCTTCTCAGGAGGGGCCATGCAACTTGCGGACCTCGACGGAAATCCTTTTGTACACCCGGTGAATGGCGATAAGCTGCGCAGATACTACGCATAAAACACTAAGTCAAAAAAAAAAAACCAACAAAAAAAAAAAAGAGTGCTAAAAGAGTAATACCCAACTAGGTTGAAAACCCGAAAAGGGCGGCCTAGGTAAAAAACAGGGTTGCACAAAAAAAAAACGAACAAAAAAAAGAGTGCTAAAAGAGTAATACCCAACTAGGTTGAAAACCCGAAAAGGGCGGCCTAGGTAAAAACAGGGTTGCACCAAAAAAAAAACAACAAAAAAAAAACAAAACAAAAACTAATTAACCGGGTCGAACTACGGAGACCTGAGCCCTTTAGTCCAAGGGAACGTAGGCAGCCGGAAACGGTTCGGTCTAAAACACAAATAAAAGTCATACTTTGTTATCAATACATTGATCAAGCCATGAAGGCGTTTCGAAAAACTCTAAAGCAATTCACATATTCATTACGAGTTAAAAACTTTTTGATGAGTCTAAGCTCGGTTCACTCCTACGACTTACAACTTTGCTAAAAGAAACTAAGATACATAATAACTAATGTGTCTGCTACGACAAGAAAGGGATACTCGGAAACCTCAAGGTCACTCCAAGCCACTCGTACTGGCTTCTCCCCTCTTCTTTCCTCCTCTTCGGGTCTTCTTCCTCTGCACAGGAAAAATGTCAGTCTTCCTCCTACCAAGCTCTGGTGTAGGGACAGGATCTATCAAACCCGGCGTACGTCAGGGCCTTAGTAGCCCTAGCCTCGTCTCTCATCTCCTGCAGTCGAGCCGGCAACATAGGAATCCGCCCCTCCTGTCTCTTGACATAAGACTCGTAGTCAGTCACGGCATCTCCGCTCCTATCATGAGGGTTGGCCCTCGCCTCAGCCCTCCTCCTCTCAGAAACCGTCATGTCTTCCACACCAACAATGGCCTCACGCCGTCTCAAAATAGCCACCTGAGTCTCCCCCAAATGCCTCTCGTACCAATCCAAGTACCAAGTGGTCAGAAACACATGCCCCGGACGCCTGAGGATAACCCTAGGAGGAAAGACGTCATACCTCCATGCTCGGGAAAGAAATGGGAACACTGAAGGATCATCCATCGAAGCAGAAGCCACCACCCTGGTAGCTATATCCTCAAAATCCTCCAAAGGAATCTGCTCCAAGCCAAACTGTCTCCGAACCAGAGCCGGAATATAAAAACTGGACTGAGAAAGCCCCGGAAGCATAACCACATGAGAACCATCCTGAAGCACTCTCCGAGTCTCTACCCGCCAATGAGGTACCAACCATCTGATATCCGTAGTCTGGCGACAAGCCATCCAATACTCCCACGAGCCCTGACCATCATGATCCACAGTAACCCCTCTCCTGGCAAAAGTCCAAGGTTTGACCGCATCAGAAGTTTCGTGGAGGACCCCAGGCGCTCCATCAGCCACATAGTCAAAAGAAACGGGCTGCCCCCGTGCATATACCGCCTCCCGATAGCCAACCTGTCAAGAGCATGAAGGGTCTCTCCCAGGATCAAGGGCACAACATCCCGGCCCAAACGGCAGTGTACAACCACATCCAGCAAAGCCCGATGACAAATCCCAAAAGAGTAAACCATAAACAAGGTACCAAACATGCAGAGTGCAAAAGCATCCCAATAGGCATCATCAATCAAGCCTAAACCCCTAAATCTATCAGGAAGACCAGAAATGTCAAAATGATCGGGACCACGGATCATACCTTGTGCTTCCTCCGGAGAAAGATGAAGAAGGTTGCACAACTTGTCAACAAAAGAGGCTCCTCCGGGCAAAGGAATCACAATCTCCTCCACCTCGGGACCACCAAGCAAAGCCCGGAATTCTTCAACAGTCGGGACCATTTCATTGTAAGAAAAGCAAAAGACATGCCTCCTTGTATCCCAAAATGAAGCGGAGGCCCTCAAAAGCTCATAGTCCGGAACCAATTCTTTGAGAGACCACAAGCATTTTATCTTGTACCTTTCTTCAAAAAACGACCTCCTCTCGTGCATAATCTCCCGGGACCAATCCTTGAATTTGTTGAAAAATGACATTTGGATTTCTTTGGACAATTTTGGAGAATTTTTGGTCATTTCCATGGTTTTTCTTTCTTCTTCCCCGAAATTCCAGTAAGTTTGAACTGGAGAAGATGGAGTTTCAATGACATTTATGGCCTAAACCAGATCCAACAACCGAAATAAATGAAACCTGTCAGGAGTCAGTCCAATCCGCGCGGACAGGAATGCCTCCCAGTCCAATCCGCGCGGATCCTATTGATCCCCAGCAAAATTCTTTTTCACAGCTCAAAACCTGCACAAAACCTGTCCAAAACAGTTCATATACCATACATTCACACCCTTGCCAAAAAACCGGGCTCATGCAACATACACATGCATAATAAAAAAAAGTAGGTAACAGTAATCCTAGATCATTACATTCCAAAAACAAAAAAAAGAAAGTGTGCATGAAAAATAAAACCGTATCTGTCAAAATAAGTACAGTCCCAGAATCAACCAAAAATCATCAGTCAGAATCCTCAGTGGCTGGCGCTTTCCCCCGGTCCCTCTTGCGACTCGGGCCCGCCTCCTCAGTAGTCATGAATATCTCGGGCTCGGGATCGTCATCCTCGTCTCCAGAGAGAGGCTCGCCTGGATCAACCGGCACGCCACGATAAGGCAAGCCGAGATCCGCAAAGAAATCATATCCGAACGTGAACGCATCGGATCCCTGGCCATGCGAAGATGATCCACCGTGGCGCCAAACATGTCCCTGTCCATGCAAATCCCCGAGAATGACGTGGTCGGAGCGGCTCCATGCGGGATCTATGAGAGGAGAAAGAGGAGTCTCGGTAGAATGCTCGGAAGGAATAGGGAAGTCTCCGCTCTACGGGCGCCGGGCTGTGCTGTCTCGCTACGCACTGAGCGGCCCACATGTAACCATCCTCCTAAGGAACCTCTTGGCTCCGATCACCTGCTTCGTCGGCTTCTCCACCACCCACGGTAGGGAGCGCACGGAAACAAAAGCGTCAGAAATGATTTGATGCGAAAGAAAAGAAGAAGAGACAGAAGCAGTAAAAAGCCGTACCTTCATATCCGGACGAGGCCGAAAAGCTCGTGGGACCCGCTCAGGGATAGGGATCTGCACTCTCAATCTAACCCCATCCTGGACATATGAAAAGTCCGATCGAGGGTACCGTACAACCTCCTCCCCCTCTCTCTAGCACCTGAGGCGTCCTCAGCCTCCTCAAGATAAATCGCGAATAATCCTCGCTCGCCACAAACCTCGAGAAGTGCACGCCACCTCGATAGTCACCCCAGGTCTCCGAGCTCTCAGTCAGATGCATCATGTCAGTAGGAGGCTCCATCGGTGCCATCGGGCGCACCCTCGCCATGTTGGCGCGTCACTCTCTCCCCCAAGTAATATACATCACAGGTCAAACCCCTCAAAATCCTCCGCTCCACAGTCCACCTCCGCACCCTTCAGCTGCTCCACCTTGAAGTGGCCCCAGGGGTAGAACCTCATCCCCTCATCCGTCTCAGCTCTCATCAGAGGCAGGCAATCCTTGTACTTGAGGGTCGTGCGCCCCCTGGAACCTATCTTCTCCCGAGCATGCTTGGTCCAGGAGAGCATAGCCGGATATGCCCCGATGTGCTCCGCCTGCCGCCACATCGTGACATGAAAGAACTCGAGCCCATACTGCGAAAGGTAAAGATCACATCAATTAAGTGCGGAAAGAAACAATGCGTGCTTAAAGAAAGAGAAAAAGCAAAAGCTTATACCTCCGGAGGGAACTCAAAGCACGTGAGGGAGGCGACCTTCGGCTATGCACTGTCGAGCAAAGTATAGCTCTGCCGGCCCGGCCTCCCCCAAGATACCTCTCCGGCCATCTCCACGTCGGTCAACGTCGCGGCGGGGCAAATACCGCCGTCCTCGGCGTGTCCAAAAGTGTGCTCGAAAAAGCGAACCACAGAAAAGCCCTGGCAATCTGTACAGCAGCCACTCTCTCGTCCCCAGCCTCATAACTCTCAATGCTCTCCACAATCTTCCCGTGGACCACGGCATACTCCATCCCCATCCCCTTTTTGGGAATGGGGGCAAAGCCTAGAAGATCCTGCAGCTCCCAGTCACTCTAACCATCTCTCCACTCAATGCTGCGTCCTTTAAAGGACAGGCCCGTGATCGCAGCATAATCAGAAGGTGTGACCGTAGCCTCACCCCAGAAGAAATGGAATGTGTGGGTCACGTCCCACCAATGCTGCGCCAAAGCGAAAATCAAGCCCTTACTCTTGGGGAACTTGAGCAATCCCCTCAGACACTCGATGAACTCAAACAACCCAGTCCCAATGACGATCTGTCTCGGACTCATCAAATCTCCTTTGCCCAAGACTGGAAGCCGATCCCACAGGCCGATCATAGCCTCCACTGATCCCCGAGTCTTCAGCTTATTCAGCTGCTCCGTCACAAAACGATCTCCACCCTGCAATTGAAAGAAAAACAAAAATGTCAAAAAAAAAAGAAAAAATTGCATTTGCATTTAAAAGCATACACATGCATCATAGACATAAAGTTTTGAAAAAATTCGGCAGCATAACGGCATATAATGGACTCAGCCCCATTTTTCTCGCACAAAAGAAAAGATTTTTGAGCAATCACCATTCATCATCCATTCATGCATAAAGAGACATGTCAATAACATTGAGTCAACGGAAGCTAAACTCCGTCCCATTTTTCATAAAATAGCATACAGAAACAATTTTCCACATTCATACATTCAATCAACGGAAGCAAAAATCCGTCCCATTTTTCACAAAAAATCATAAAACATGCATGCATACATTCATATCATTCATGGAAGCATCATCTCATTGCAAAAATCCTACATGCAACAAAAAAGAAGTCCGTCCCGGATTCGGACAAATTTTCGTCATCTCATATTTCAAAAAAAAAAAATGGCAAATCGCCCATACTCTTTTCAAACAAAATGCATATTTTGATTACCCACATACTCACTGCAACATGCAAATCATCAGAGTCCCATTTCAATGCCAAGAACACAATTTTCGGATTAAAGAAAAAAAAAGAAAAATCACAAAAAATCAATTTCAAATGAAAATCGACAAGGGAAATGAAGAAATTCGAAGTATACCGTGCGAAGACTCGGATCAGTGGACCAATGTTGCCACGCATCGGGATATGGCTCCTCCGCAATCGATTGCGAAAGTGAGTAATGCCTCCTCATCCTCACAAGTTCTAATCGCCTCTCCGCAACCGGGCCGCGTCCTTGGCCTTGAATGGCAACTCCCCCGTGTTCCATTGCTCGAAAAATCAAAGAAAATGGAAGAATTTCGAAGCTTTTTGGGCCAAAAATGGCTTCTCTCTCGGTTTCTCTCTCTTCTCTCGTAAATTTCAAAAAAGAAAACTGTGAGGAAGAAGGAGGAAGGGCGGCGCCCTTTTAAAACCTGTCTGGAATACTTTCCCATCCGCGCGGATGGAATTGAAGGGCCAAAAAGACTGTTTTGCCCTTTAAAAATCTCAGACTCTGCAGTTTGATCCCAAACTTAACAGGGATAACCAAAGTTAACCCCCTTTCAAAAGAATTCCACGGCAGTAAAACGTAAGTCCGATTTCTCCAATGAAAGATAACGGAATCCCGTTTCTTTCCTCATTATCATCAACAACAGTAAAACGTAAGTCCGATTTCCCTAACGAAAGATAACGAAATCCCGTTTCTTTCCTCATTATCATCAACGACAGTAAAACGTAAGTCCGATTTCATCAACGAAAGTTAACGGAATCCCGTTTCTTTCCTCAATTTCATCCCCGGCAGTAAAACGTAAGTCCGATTTCTCCAACGAAAGATAACGGAATCCCGTTTCTTTCCTCATTATCATCAACGGCAGTAAAACGTAAGTCCGATTTCTCCAGCGAAAGATAACGGAATCCCGTTTCTTTCCTCATTTTCATCAACGGCAGTAAAACGTAAGTCCGATTTCTCCAACTAAAGCTAACGGAATCCCGTTCCCAGCAGTTTTCGAACTACGATTGGCTTGATTCCTCTTAAGGATACGTAGGTAGCCTACCATAGGTCCAGCCACTCGACCAAAACGGTCATCCCCTTCCCGGCAGCAAACGTAAGACCGACCCCTTCAAATGAAGTCCACCAAAGGACCATCAATCCCAAATCTTTAAGGTTTGAGGCACCTAAAACGCCATCATCATTAAGGTTCGAGGCACCTAAAACGCCATCATCACCAAAGGTTCGAGGCACCTAAAATGCCATCATCATCAAGGTTCGAGGCACCTAAAATGCCATCATCATCAAGGTTTGAGGCACCTAAAACGCCATCATCATCAAGGTTCGAGGCACCTAAAATGCCATCATCATCAAGGTCCGAGGCACCTAAAACGCCATCAACATCAAGGTCCGAGGCACCTAAAACGCCATCATCAAGGTTTGAGGCACCTAAAACGCCATCATCTTCAAGGTTCGAGGCACCTAAAACGCCATCTTCAAGGTCTGAGGCACCTAAAATGCCATCATTACCAGGTTGACGCCTCAAAATAGTCATTCCAGGGTCAACATCAAAGACCCGAACTACGACTGGCTTGATTCCTCTTAAGGATACGTAGGTAGCCTATCATTAGGTTCAGTCATCAGACCAAAATGGTCATTCCTTTCCCCAGCAGTGCGGATATACAACTCTAGCCATCAGACCAAAATGGTCATGTCCTATCCCCAGCAGAGTTTCTTTCAGCAATCGACTGCAGAACTCGCTCACCAGGTTGACATCCTAAAACAGTCACTCCAGGGTCAAAGACCCGAACTACGACTTGCTTGATTCCTCTTAAGGATACGTAGGTAGCCTATCACCAGGTCCAGCCATCCGACCACTTTGGTCACCCCTTGTCAAATATGGAGCCTTACTCTTATCGACGACCCCGCTTCCTTCGAAAGCGCCGTCGCCGAGGGGCTACTGTAAGTGCTCCAATTTGAGTTGTTGGTATTTCCGTTAGAAAACTAATGAAAGCCTTCACATTCTTAACCTAAGCCTTAACTTTTCTAACAAAACCTAACTTTTCTAACAAAGCAAGGGTAAGTTGGGGATTGCTATTTAGAGTTAAGCATGGTAAAGAATCTCACAAAAGAGAAAAATTCGAAAATAGTAAGCTGTAAAACACAACTGGTTGCTTATTTTGAAAATATATTCCCTTTGTCCAAAGCCTGGAGCAGCATTTAATGAACAGTGCACGCTTACATACTCATCCGCGCGGATGGTTTTGAAGATTTCAGAGGCCTATAAATAGAGCCCCTCAGTCTCAGAAAAACAAGGAAGAACAACTCACTCACAATAGCACTGGCAAAAATATTATAGAAAACAGTGGGAATTTCCTTGAATTGCCACCTTTTTCTTAATCATTTTCCCAAATCTCACTCACCAAATACTCACTAAATTCAAGTCTCAAACACAAACACAAGGAAGATAGGATACCACCATTGGTAAACCCTCCTTCTCCTTACCTTAAACCTCCCTCATCCATGCATGCATCTCAAATTTCAAAGATGTAACTTGTTTGTTGTCCATCCCTTCCCCTAGATCCAAGAGGATCACCATGGTAGTTCATCTCCATGGATGATCTTCTATAAGGATCAACATTCCTTCCAAATTGTTTTTACTTACTTACAAACATTTTTCCAAACCTAAAATCAATTTTCAATACATAAAATCTTGATTTCAAGTTAAATCTCCCCCATTCCAAGCAAATGAAGTGCTTTAAGTCCTGATGTACCCTAAGGATGGCTTGATATAGTAGATCACCACTAAACAAGTTTAGTGATCACTAATCAAAGCCTAAGGAAATGGGGACAAAGCATGGATGCAAACCCCCTTTAAATCACATTTTCCTTCTTGAAAATGTTGCTGTCCAGTAGCCTTTCTCTAAGACCTCTGTCCATTGTCTAATTTTTTTGACACAGAAAAACTTGGAATTTGGTGTTGACTACAAAATAATTTTTGTAGCCAATATCCATAGGATTCCAGAATTTTTTTTTTAATTTTTTGCGTGAGTATAACTCCCTTTTTCAAATTATTTTCCAAAAGTCAGTTCAGCAGTCTCTGGAAATCCAGATTTCACATCTGTGATTTATAGAAGGTTTTGGTCCCTCAAATCATCTCCAATCATAAAAATATTTTTCAGTCACCTTATTTAAGATGTTTTGAACAACTTTCATTCTCTGACTTTCCCCAGATTCTGAAGTTTTAAAACCCTTAAATCCATTTTAAAATCAAGTGTCCACTGCCTTTTTCATTCTGGCAGAATTGATTTTCAACTTCAAGGAGTCTTTTGAGTACCAAAACTCAACCCTAAAATCATACCAAAAATCATGGGACGTGTTTAATGTCTTACAAAGAGTTCTCAATTTTTAATTTTCTCAGTTTACATTTATTTTAACCAAAACACACACACACACACACAAATGGTTTCAAATTAGGAAGACTCGTTTTGCGAGGCATTCCGGGTGAACCCTAACGTTCTTCCCGGAGTGTAACGTGACCTCCGAACCCAAATCTCTAATCTCGGGCATTTTTCAAAGTTTTGGCCCTTAAAATAAAAATGGCGTGGCGACTCCCATTTTTTTTAAAAATGATTTTCAAAAGAAAAATCGCTGCGGGGCACATTCATCACACTAGGCTGGGCCGCGAATTTACACACATTTTTATATATATTTCATAGTTTTCTGCCCATAGTGACAAATTCAAGAGGATAAACACAGATTACCATTATGCATAATCAAAAAAATTTACTCACACATTTTTGAGACTAAAAGCCACCACCATATTGGCTTACATACTGACCTGTTTGATTAGCTGGTACCCCAAATTGTTGAGAACTATTGATTGTGCTTCCCATATAATTTCCAACAGGTGGTGCAGGCTCTCGAAAATAATCAGATCCAGCACTATTTTCGCCTCGGCCCCGCCTAGTCCCGCCTAATCTCGCCCAGCCGCCTAGACCGCCTAGACCCGCCTAGCGCCTAATTGCCCCGCCTAGCCATAAATCGCGGCGCCCGGCCTCCGCCTAGCGCCTAGGCGGCCACCTAGGCCGATTTTTAGAACACTGACAATTACTTTAATTCATGATTGGTATAATCTTGATAGGAAAGATCTCCAAATCTCCATGAAATATCATGATATCCATGTAGACATGAGAGAAGAAATAGCACGAGCAAACATGGTTGACCCAAAATCAATCCCGATAGATTTACTGTCTACAAAAGAAGTTTGGCCAAAAGATGACCCGATAGCTGCAAAGTGGATTGCAGCGTTGGAATGCTTGAATGCATCACAACTCGCCAAGCAGTTAACACCAGATTGTACTTACTATTTACCAGAAAGTGATGATTAAGAAAACTATTTTGATCCCTATAAAGATGACTAATCTCATCCAGATTATAGATGGAAATAAAATCAACAATTAAGTAATAGATGACAAGCACCATCTATCATGCTTATGTCATCATTACAATTTGTTTGTGATGATGTAAGCGTTTAGGTCATCTTTTTAAGACTGATTTTCTCTTTTATCTTTAAAGTATTATTTATGGTTGTTAAATAAGTTGTGTGGTTGTAAAAAAAAGATAAAATTTTCTCCATTCTTCTAGTTGTGTGGTTGTAAAAAAAGATAAGATTTCCTCAAATCTTATTGTTTAAAGTTTGTTGTTTGTATCCTACCCCTTATTTAATATAAATAGGGGGTGAGGCTTACATTTGTAATTATCTTATGAAGAAATAAAAATCAAGTTTTTTATATATATCTCTTCTTTCTCCCAATTCTCTCTAGTCTCTAAAGCTTTGCTTTCTTCATACACCCCCTTATAAATGTTTAGTTAAAACTATCATATATAATATAAACAACAAAACTATTTAGAGCCTCCAGAAAAGTCCACGTCAAAGGCCATGTCATCAGCCCCATTTCCAACTCATTTTTATTTCATTAAAAAATAAGATAATTATTGAGATAAATACCGTTCTTCAAATTTTTTAGATAAACTATGAATAAGAATCATATCCGCAATTACTGACATTTCAATTTTCAATTATCTCGAAAATTCCACAATGAATTCTTATTATCAGTTGACAAACCCCAACCAAGCCAATTGACGATTTGACAAATTTCAACGTCGACTAACCAAAAATCATCATGGATTTCTCGTCGGCAGCGGCAGAATCCCTCTTATTGGAGGATTTCGGCCAGAAGATGGATCTAACGCGGCGAATTAGAGAGGTGTTGGTGAATTATCCGGAAGGGACGACGGTGCTGAAAGATAATTAATACAGATCCAATCACTCCTCCCTCAGTTTGGTACAACATGAATCTCAACTCCTAAACGAAGATAATTTCTTTTCCAGGTTTGCCTTTCCTCACTCGATTTATGCAATTATTCTCCATGATTGAATCTCAGTTACCATTACTCATCTTTATCCTGTTTTGATTTAGTTTGTAGGTTATCAATTTGAAGTTCATAAACTGTAATTTAGTGCATTAATCTGTAAATTGATTCACCCATTTGGGTATTCAAAATTTGAACTTTTAGTTTATGGGTTCTCGATAATTCTTGCAAGAGTTGGGAAAAGACAAAGAATTTGCTATAATGAAGGCTATTTCTGTGCTTGCTGATTGTGGGACTTTGTTTGGGTTCTTGATACTACTTTGTTTGGTTTTCTGTGCTTGAGTATTGTCTATTTTATTCTACAACACGCAATATATGTGTGGTGGTGTTAAATTGAGTTACTTCAAAGTTAAAAACCAAACTAATATGAGTATTTTTTTATTTGCTTACGGGATGCTCTAATTGCATTGGTGCCAAGAGTAGTTGATCTTGTGGGTGGTAGAGATATATACATTATTCTTCTTTGGAGGAATTGTGGACGAGTGTGGTTATGTTGTTGCGTTGGCCCTAGGAGTTAAAGTTGTCTGCCTCGGTACAAGGTATTAACCATTGACATGGATAATTGTTGTCATTTTATAATTCAATATATTCGTTCCTCTTAAGTTGATTTAGGGATTAGTATCATAATTATGGTAACCAAATTTAGCTTAAAATAGAAAACTTGCTCTTATTAGGAATATAATTAATAAAGATCCAACCACTCCTCCCTCAGTTTGGTACAACATGAATCTCAACTCCTAAACGAAGATAATTACTTTTCCAGGTTTGCCTTTCCTCAATCGAATTATGCAATTATTCTCCATGATTGAATCTCAGTTACCATTATTCATCTTTTTCCTGTTTTGATTTAGTTTGTAGGTTATCAATTTGAAGTTCATAAACTGTAATTTAGTGCATTAATCTATAAATATTATATAGGAGAGTTTTTTTCCATTCCCAGGTTAAGCCATGTGGCTTTATGACATGGAAATCCATGTCACCATTCCACAGTTTCATTGGCTGCTGCTTTTCAAAGGTGACTGCTGATTAATTGGTTTTCAAGGAAATGATAGCAAATAATATTAGCAGCGTTTCTATTCTTTTGAGATAAACACATTCCAGCATTGTGAGCATAGAAACAGCCTCAAATGTGCTTCTTTTTGTGATTTGATGACACAATAGTTGTGCAATTCACACACTTGTGGGAAATATGATGAAGTTCATTTCTGTTTACCGTATTTATGTGCTGTATAACTTGAATTCTATGAAATTAAAAGTAAAATAGATGTGCTGAACACATTTCGCCTATTAACTGGTCTGTTTGCCCTTTATCCTACTTTAAGCAATCAACAGTTTTTTTTCCAATGTAAATGAAGGTATCCAAGTCTGTCAGAAGAAGCGATAGCAGAGGCTTGCCCATACTGTCGCGAAAACTGCAATTGTAAGGGTTGTTTCGATTTTCTCATCAGGTCCCTTCTTATATGCTGACTGGACACGAAGCTCAAAATGTTCCCATGGGTTCCCGAGAGCTTGATCCTACAGCTTTGCCGGCGAAATTCTTCAGTCTTAACAAACAGGTGAATCTTTGTCATGCTTATATTTACCGTTACGTTAGCTACCCGAAAATCTTTCGAACATCCTTTTTTTTGCCCTGATATACAAACAACAGTAGCCTTATCAAGGACTAACCTTTTTACTGACAAAAAAACTGGTGTATTCCTGATATACTTCCAGTGCTTATGTTGATCAGCAGTTCTCATACATCAATGTTAAAATTTGCTTCCATGAGCATGCTTTTGGTTCTTTCTTTCTTTTGCATTGTTTGTTTGAATACTCCCTATGTCCCAAAATGATCTTCCGAATTTTTTCGTTGTTAACTTTGAGCAATAAGTTTTGATTGATTTAATTATCCTAATGAAGATCTAAAAATTGTTGTTGATAATAGTGTTGATGGTAATCAATAACAAGTTTTAAATTTCATTTGTATAATTAAATCAATCTAAATTATTGTTCAAAATTTATTCGTAGCAACGACAAAAATGTGGGAAGATCATTATATTATTTTGGGATGGAGGGAGTATATCCAGGCTTGGCCCAATACCTTAGGCCACTAAGGCGGTCGGTTGACTTAGGCCCTTGAAATTTTAGTTAAATTTAGTGCCCCAAATTTCTAATGTTCTATTTATATATACATAAATTTCCAGTCCTCATTTGAATGACTGTTTGGTCCAGTGGTTATGGTTTTGCAATCAACTAAACAATTAGCAGTACTCTTTTTATAATCTGATGCTTTTCTATGACGTGGTGTAGGGTGGTTATTCAGGGTGTCCTGAGGGAGAAGACCAACAAGTGCTGCATCTTGAGTATCTGATTCTGTAACTCCAACCATTGTCCTTACAGAGTTCCTTCTCTTCAGAAAAACAATTTCTCTACAGAAGGTGAGTATCAACTTTCAATTATATACATATCGAATTGCCAAAGCATATATACAATGGTGTATTCTGAAGTTGTACATGTATGTCCAGGTTCTTGCACATGTGTTGTTTAAGTAGGTGTGGCGGTGGCAACGGTGACTGATTTAGAGTTTGTATATGCAAATTATAGCAATGCAGAATACAACAGAACGGGAAAAGGATCACTAAAGTTTCAGTTAATCATTCAAAGATCAGACTCAGTCTCTCTATTCACTCTGGTGGTGTTCTCAATGTACGTCTTTGCAGAATTCTTTGCAACATACTGAATGAAGAAGATCGGTCCATTTTCCATTTTATACATCATTGTCTTTTTCTTTTTCATTTTTTGAACAGCCAAAGCTGGTGGCAGTGCCAAATATAGTTGTTGTTACCAACCCATATGCACCTATTTATCGTAGGCTAGCACAATGAAAGACGTGGGACGAAGATCTTTGTTGTTTGCTCGCTTACTGTTCTCTATTTCCATAATGCAAAAAAAGAAAAAGTCTTTCTTTCCGTTCATTTTGCATTATCAAACTTTAATGGATCTTTCATCTACTTTAAGAACATATATAAGTAAACAAGTCAATTGCATTTTGAAATCAAAAGCAAATATCTAATGGCATTTTGTAATGAATTTCCGCAGCTATATCTATGAATTTTGAAGCAATTCCTTATTGTTAATTAATTATTCTCTTGAAGCAATGTAGCATCATGTATTTCATGGATGTGTGTGCCCCATTTCCTCCAGTTTTAGTTTGTACACTCGATTTCAATATTTTTGTGTTCTTTCTTCACTTTGGCAGTTTATTTTAAATCAGTTTTAGTTTGTACACTCGATTTCAATATTGCAGTACTCATTTTTTTCATCCGAAATTAGGATGAAAAATTCGGGTAGGATAAGTGTTTTTTTCATAAATCCGAATATAGGCTTTTTTTATCCAAAATCAAAACAGAGGTTGCAAAATAACAGAGGTTGTAAAATAATCTAGGATAATTAAAAAATTCGGATATACTACATATAATAGGATAATTAAAAATTCCGAAAAAATAAAAAATAGGATAAGTGGTGAAAATAGGATTTCTACAGATTAAAATTTGGATAAATCTTTTTCAATTATGATTATTTCGGATATTTCGAATATTTCTAGATTTTAATTAGAAAAATATAGGATAAGTGTTTTTTTTTCATATACTAACAGAGGTTTTTTATAACTTGGTGTCTTTTTCAATTATAATTATTTCGGATTTATGAAATATTCAGAATGATTATACTAACAGAGGTTTTTTAATATTCAGAATCATTATGCTAACAGAGGTTTACGTTTTTTTCATAAATCGGATTTATTAAATAGCAACAACCCATGAACGTTTTTTTTTTTTTTCATATACTAGCATACTAAAGAGGTTTTTTATAAGTAGGTCTCTATTTCACTTATAATTATTTCGACAGAGGTTTTTTATAAGTTGGTCTCTATTTCAATTATAATTATTTCGGATATTTCCGAAATTAGGATAAGTTTATTTTTTTTTTCATAAATCGGATTTATTAAAAAAAAAAACACTTAGATAATTTTTTTAGCCTATAAATATGAAGTCATTCATCTATATTTCGTATATAACTGTTTTTTTTCTTCAGAGTCAACTCTTCAAATTTATTTTGTGTATCCAATTACAATGGTTTCCATTGAACAACTTCCTATGGAAATTATAATCTCAATTTTTCTTCGCGTTCTTGCGAATTCTTTTTTCGATTTCGTGAATCTTAAATCAACTTCTAGGATCTTTTGGGAGGCAGGGAATGATGATTATATATATCAGCAAGGTTCACTCCAGGATTTTTCAATTAACCCATGGTGGCGTCGAACTAATGTAGCAACAAAATTTTTGGATAGGTGTCTTGCATGTGGAAATCCTGAGGCTCTATTCCGTCACGGGTTGGTATGTAAACAATTACATATTTTTCTTAAGTAGTACTCTCCGTAACAATTTTATAATTATTAGATTTTAGTTATTTAAAGTAATATTAATTAATTTCTCTCTTTTTCAGATTGATTCATATGATAAAGTGAGTTTGCAGTCCGGTATTAACTATCTACAAAAAGCTGCACTTCTACAGTCGGGTACGGATGAGGCAGCACTTCTACAGAAAACCAAACTAATTATATGGGACGAAGCTCCAATGGCTCATAAACATTGTTTTGAGGCTCTCGATCGTAGCCTCCGAGATATTATTCGTACACCCGAGGGGAGATATTCCAATAAACCATTTGGAGGTTTAGTTATTGTATTCGGTGGCGACTTCAGACAGATTTTACCTGTTGTTCCTAAAGGGAGTAGGCATGATATTGTGCATGCTGCACTCTGTTCATCCAAAATATGGAATGACTGTGAGGTTCTCAGATTGACGCATAATATGAGACTGCAGGTAATTCTTAAATAGCCTTTATTCATCTGCTTAAATATTTTTATTTCAATTTAAGTAATTTGTATATATTTAACTTAATGTAGGGTGATTCTACTTCTCATAATTCCGAAGAGATAAGAGATTTCGCTCAGTGGCTCTTGAGTGTCGGAGATGGGATTGCCGGTGGAGATAATGATGGAGAAATTGACATTAACCTTCCTGATGATATACTGATTCGAGAGGCTTCAGATCCTATTGCAAAAATAGTCGAATCTATATATCCTGACTTATTGCAAAATAAGGATGTTGAAGGATTCTTCCAGACTAGAGCTGTGCTTGCTCCAACAAATGAGATTGTCGATAAAATAAATGATTATGTCATGTCACTCTTTCCGGGAGACGAAGTTGAATATATGAGTTCTGATGCCATTTGTAAGGATGAGGATGATGAAAATGGTCTTTGAAGATATATTCTCACTGAATTTCTAAACACTATCAAGTGTTAGGATTGGCAAATCACATTATTAAGTTGAAGGTTGGGTGCATAGTAATGCTTTTGAGAAATCTTGATCAAGCTGCTGAATTGTGTAACGGCACCAGAATGATTGTCACTCAATTAGGTAAATACATTAATTTTTTATTTTTCATATACATATAATTTAATACTTAATTTTGTTACATATATGTAGGTAAGCACGTAGTCGAAGCCAAGATGCTTTCGGGAAAGAATCTTTGGCATGAAGGTGCTTATTCCTAGAATGATAATGTCTCCGTCAGATGTGACAAAATTTCCGGTTAGATTCCAAAGAAGGCAATTTCCACTTACCATTTCTTTTGCTATGACAATCAACAAGAGTCAGGGACAATCTCTTTCCCATGTAGGACTATATCTTTCACGGCTGTTTTCGATCCACGGACAACTTTATGTAGCATTTTCCGAGTAACCAAAGCAAGAGAGGACTTAAAGTTATTATTTGTGATTCGGATGCTCAAACATATGACAAGACGGCTGAATGTAGTCTACAAGGAAGTTTTCGGCGTACTACGAGAATTTATGTCGCACAATTTGTGGTTAAACAAAAGTATTGAAATTTATTATTATTTTCTTTGTTTTTTTTTGTTTTTCTTTAAATATATAGGAGATGGAAGAGATTATGTTGACACTTAGACTCACACTATTAAACTCACGCTATTGTAATCATATCTCTTCATCTTCCAAAGTTGTAACACTAATATCTTAATAATTTTTTTTGGTTAGGCAGGGACCTAACCTCCCGTGGTTTTGTGCCGGCGAGATAGTTGTCTCAAGGGCTTTCCACGTTACATCATGTGTCAACATCTTTTTTCTGTATTAATTATATTCCTAATATCCGCTACATATATTATCAATTTAGATTTGTATTGTTATTTAAAAATCAATTAAAACACATAAATAATTATTTACTTAATAAAAAAAATTATTCACCGTCGGGTACCGACGGGTTACTGACTAGTTACTTATATAGTTAAATGTTTTGTTATTGTTTGTACTAGGGGTGTGCACGGGTCTAAAGCTCGCGGGCTTTGACAAAGCCCGGTATGGACCTATTTAGTTGCGGGCTTCAATTTCAAGAGCCCAACAGGCTCAAATTAACGGGCTTTTGCGGGCTTTAAACGGGCATTGAGCGGGCTAAAGATTGACGAACTTACAAATTAGATGTTGTATTTTGAAAATTTTATACCTATTATTTCAAAGTAAAAGCATGATCATTAGATAATCCATTATTATCAAACTTGCGGTTCCACATTATGACATTTTCTAGTTCCATATATATTCTCTGAGTGTTACAATTAGATTTATTACATATTTTCATAATTAAATTTTATTTGTTTATTATTAATTATGTCAATATGATAAAATCAAGCAAAAAACTTGTAAAAAATGCGTTTTTTGTGAGCTTAACAAAAAACGTGTTTTTATTTCGCATCATCTAAGAACGACCCAATCTCTCTCTCTCTCTCTCTACTCGCAGTCTCTCTCTCTCACTAAACGCAAACTCGTTCTTCACCGGTCTTCCCCACCGACCCAATCACCGGCGACCCCATTCCCTTTCGATCCTCCTCACCGTTCTACCTCCCTCTACCTCAATCTCCCTCACCGATCTCGCTCTCTACCCTAAATCAATAGCCCACCGCCGTTCCCTGGTCTCCACCCAAAACAACGACCGTCTTCCTCACCAACCCATTCGCCGGCAAGCTCAAGTCCAACCCCAACCTCCATCACCGTTCCATATCTCTCAACCTCCAATCTCAATCCCCCTCGGCCAAGCATCAAGTAGTTGGCCATGGCGAAATTCTCCACCTCTGTATCGTCATCTCTGCTTCTCTTCATCAATGCCGCTATGAATCGATTGATCAACAATTGAAACAATTGAATCTGAATGTGTATGATCAATTTTAGCTGCAAGTGGATATGGAATTTTGGGTTTGAAATTGAAATTTATACAGAAATGGAAATGGTGAGTGTGTAATGTGAAAGAAGTTTTATGGGTTTTTCATTGCTTTGTCTAGTGCCAGTGCATTTAAAATCGAGTGCCAGTGTAATAGTTTTGAAATGCAGTACAACTCGAGTGTGTAATGTTCTTGCTGTTGGTGAGGGATTTGATGTGCCAGTTCTAGTGTAAACTAATGCCAGTGTATGTTTTTTTGAGTGCCAGTTCATGTATTTTGAAGTGCCAGTGCTTGTGTTTTTGGTGGGGGATTTGATGTGCCAGTTCTAGTGTAAACTAATGCCAGTGTATATTTTTTTGAGTGCCAGTTCATGTATTTTGGAGTGCCAGTGCTTGTGTTTTTGAGAGCCAACAAAAATGATTACCAGTGTTTTTGGGTGCCAGTGTATGTATTTTTGAGTGCCAGTGCATGTGTTTTTGAATGCCAGTGCATGTGTTTTTGAATGCCAGTGCTTGTGTTTTTGAGAGCCAGCAAAAATGTTAGTGTAACAAAGTGCCAGTGTTAGTGTAACAGAGTGCCAGTGTGAAGAGTGTCAGTTCATGTATATAAAAGTGCCCGTGTAAAAAGTGCCAGTGTCAGTTTAATAAAGTGCCAGTGCCAATTTACACTGACACTTTGTTAAACTGGTACTGACATTTTTTTCACTGGCACTTTGTTACACATGCACTGACACTTTGTCACACTGACACTTTGTTAAACTGGAACTGACACATACGGAGAAACACAAAACACATTTTTTCTAAGTGCAAAAAAAAACGCATTTTTTATAAGACCAACTCTAAAATCAAACTCAAATTAATTATTCATTACGATACATATCAGGTGCTAGGCCTACTTCCATGATGTGAACAGCCATTTAACTTTCTAGGCTCAACTTATCTTTTTTCTCAGCATTCAAAAAAGAAAACAGATTACGTGGAAGAAGTAAATGGGTTTTGAATTTTTTGGCTTTATGAGCGTTAAATTTATTATATATTTCGTATATAAATTATAAAGCGGTGTAGTTTTGATAGAGACAGGCCGAGCCGGACCCTAATGGGCTGTAGAACAATAAGAGGCCGATCTCAGTTCGAGCCCGCGGGCTTTCAAACTATCAAGCCCAGCAGGATAGAAAACATTGCGGGTGCGGGCTCTACGGGCCGAGTTTTTGTGTGCCTTGCGGACTGATGAGCGGGTTTACACACCGCTACTTTGCACCCTGTTCTTAAGGATCTTTTATTGATCTGCGATACACCCCCTTATTGCCCCATTTTTCGTGGGCTCTGGGCCAATACACAAGGAGAAACAGGTTGTGCTTGACTAGGCTTCAGACGGGCAGGCTCTGGCTGATTTGGCCATCAAAAGTCAAAACACCCCGTAATAAAGAGTCACACTCCTTTACTAAATTTTCTGAGTCATTCAAATTGAAAGGTTTCTTAAAAAAAAAAAAAAAAAAAAAAAAAATTGGCATACAGAGGCATATAAGCCAACCTAAGATATAAAAGGATTATATTTCTTTTAGTGATTTGAGTTTATTGAAATTTGACAAAAAATTAAGAAAAAATAATTATTTTAATAAAAGTCTAAAAAATGTTATCGGTTGTATTTTAATAGCGTATCAATTACAAAATTTAGAAATTTATAAGAGAATTATTACTTTTGAAACCTTTAGTTAAAAATTTAAAATTCAGTCAAACTAATTACTAAAAAAAGTGGAATTATCTTTATTTCTAAAGATAAAGAGAATATATAGGTGAGACTAGACATGAGCTAACAATTCTGATTCTGATGAACATCCGATTCCAATTTTAGGGAATAACGAAACCAAAACCTTACGGTACTGTATAACCCCTCTATTTGTTTCTGAACGGTTCACCTATTTTCCAGTTTATTTATTTTCTTTTCTGTTTTTCTAGACCAAAAAAACTATTTATTATAAGAGATTCTGTAAATTTTAAGAGAACCTGTTAAAATATAACAATTATCAGTTGAAATGATAGAAAAGTTATGTTTTTAACAAGATTGTTAAAAACCTAACAAAATATGTTTAAATGTAACATTTTCTGTTTAAAAACGAATTAAATGTATCATTTTTCAGTTAGCTGATTCCTAACTGCCGATTTGCGATTTTGAATAGGGTAGAGCCGAAACCTAACCGGTGGACCGTCGGTTCCAATAGGTTATATTTCCGATTTGGCCCAATTTCGTTCAACTTTGCCAATATTTAGGTGAGACAAACTATTTAGTAATTGTCTTGTAGCTGCTGAGCGCTGTGATTAAATGCAGACTATAAATGTAAAAAATGCACAATACAATGTAAAATATTTAGAACGAATGTGAAAACACATTTTGTACTAAAATGCATGCAAAATAATTAGTAGTGGATGTAAAACATATACCGACTTTTTATACAAAATTAAAAATTATGAAATTAACTAGTTACTTCGTTAAGTCAAGATTTTTACATAATGCATGTCTTCTAAGTGCGCTTACAATCGAAGGGGGATTTCAGAAGGTGAGACATGAACTATGAAGTTGATGCTGCCCAAAAATAAGGATTGGGCTTATACGAGTTCATGGGCGAGAAATGATCAAATTGGGCCCAATTATGGTATAGAGAATCAAGCTCGGAAGGATGGAAAGTGTATAGGGACGGTCCTTGATGAGACCGAATTTTCTGAGATTTGTTTGTGATTTCGATCGGACCAATTATGGTTGCCTACGTTCCCTCCATTATGAAGAGCTCAGGTCGCAGTAGTTCGGGCGAGTCCCGATTGAAAGGAAAATGAATGTTGAAATTCGAGGACCTGAGGACCTTTGAGGATTTTAAGGATGGGAGAATTGAGAAACATGTCCTCCTGGAGTGTCGATGAAATACACGGATGCGAAGCCCCAGTGGGACATCCACGGCAAGTGTTTGCGGAAGAGAAATGAAATATGCTCACATGAAGTGTCAAAGGGAAGGATTGAATTTGCACAATCTTTGATTGAGGATCGTTTGAGCCGAGATGGATTTGGCTCCGATTTAAGCAAGAAATGAAGCATTAATCTGATTTAAATCTCGAAGATATTAGAATGAAATTACTATTCGGTAGGGACTATAGCTGGGTTTTCAGGCTTCGATCGGCAATCGGGTAGTTTTGGAAGTGGATGACCTCTTAAGATGAGAGGTCGGCTAGGTCTTTTACTGACTGAACCTCTAAAGATGAGAGGTTGGCTTGCAGGGATGTGTTTAGGATTTCTATGGTTAGGATATTGATTGCCTCTAAGAATGAGAGGTCAGATTTTGACTTTGGCCAAAGGCAAGGGTAAATGTAATGGGAATATCCTCTAAAATCGAGAGGATGGCTTGGAATTGATTTAAGGTAATGGTGAGAGGAAGTCCAAGCTATCGATAACTCTTGTGAACTTTTGAGGGTTTGGGCTCTTTTATGAACATTGGAGAGCTTCTCGAGAAGTCGGGGATTTTTGCTGAATTGCGAGGATCGACAGTCCTTCTTTTGATAATTTGGAAGGCTTCCTGAGGAGCTTAGGATTATATCTGAGATTGTGAGGATTTAAAATCCTTGTTTTGAGAATTTGGAAGGCTTCCTGAGGAGCTGAGGATTATATCTGTCCTTCCTTCATGACTTGAATATTTTGCGCACCGCCGACTCTCGAAGCTAACTTCTTGGCATTACTTGGACTTCTCCCGGCAAGAAGCAAAGGTGATGGCTAAACAAGGTTTCAAAACATGCCGATCTTGAAATGAAAGGATATTATTTCATGAGGGCAGGGTAATGGCATCCCTAGGGCGAAAGGCTTCAACCGCAATCCCTACCAGATGACCTAAACGAAATTAAGTCTTCATTGCTTGCTTAAGCTTTAAACGAGAACAGATTTATGCAAATTCATCGAGCAATGAAATGATTAGGATGATGAAAGAGATGTGAGCATATGTGATACAAGATAGGGAGTTGGTAAGCCCCAATTTGAGAAAGATATCAGTTGATTTTCTCACTCCGATTAATTTAAACATGAGTTATTTCAAAGCATTAGTGGTTGAGCAGCACAAGTGATCATCTAGGATAAGACCATTTAAATTAAGTGTAATGTGGGTGTGCAAGTGATGTCTCGAGTCTAGCAAGAAGAGAAACAAAGATTTTTATCATAAAAAGAAAAGACTGGTCCATCTTGGACTTGACAGACTCATGTCCGATAAAGGACATTCTAGAACCTACGAAGACTGATTGATTGGATTAATATTGGATGGGAGGGCCCTGGGTTCTGGTGAAGATCACGGAAGAAGATTGGTAACCACATTGGGGCGAGGAGCCTTCTCAATCTTCCCCTCATCAATAAGCCTTTGGATGAGCAGCTTCAAAGGGGCGCAGTCATTGATGACATGCCCAGGATACTGATGGTACTGGCAGTACTTGCTAGCATCTAGATTGAGATTTGCCTTAACCGGGTTGTAATTATCCAGAGGCTTAATCAGCCCAGTCTTTACCAAACCATTAAATACTTCTTCGATCGGTATCCCCAAATCATCAAATTACTGTCGCTGAGGCCTTCCTCCACCACGGCCGGATAAATGGCCCTTCTCCCCTTGAATATAGCTGACGGTGTTAGAGACAGCAGTTTCCTTACCCTTCAAAGCAACGGGGGTAGAGCTTGGAACGATGGAATAGGTGGCATTCTCGCTTTCGGCCCCCACACTCACCATTTCTCACATATTTGGGTAGTACCCACGCCCAATGGCTTCCCTGACAGCTGGCTTAACACATGAAAGGGAGATGGACTTCTTGTCGGAGAGGGGAATTGGATGAACCAACTCATTAAGCTTCTTGTTCCACCTCTTATAGAAGTCTGTTACGGACTCATCGTGCCTCTGGATGGTGCCGATCAAGTCACTACGAGTGGTGTACCACTCGACACTTCCTTTATATTTGTCTAAAAAAGCATCACTGATTTGGGACCACGTAGCCCTCGCTTCCGTCTTAAGGCCTAGAAACCATCTCAAAGGAGAGTCATCGAGGGACAAGTGAAAGTAGAGGGCTAGCATCTCCTCGGTGGCCCCTTTGGCACCCATAGACATGATGTAGCTATTCATGTGAGTTTTAGGGCATGTGGAGCCTTCAAACTTAGTTATGGGGGGCATCTTGAAGTTCTTTAGGAGGGCCTTGGAGTCCTTGAGCTCTACGGAGTTGACCATGCTGGACCTAAAAGTCATCTTGTGCAATTGCTCTTTCACATACTTCAGCTCTTCTTTCAAACTTGAAACCTCGGAAGATGGGGGTTGCCTTACAGTTGGAGCTACCGTCGAGGATGGCACTAGAAATTCCGGTGTGGATCTGATAGGCAAGGCAGCCGGAGGAAGACCAAAAGTGCTAGGCACGCTAACATTGCTGTCCACTAAGCCTACCGAGCTGGGGATTCTGTTCCCGTACATGTCGTAACCATTAAATTGAACGTCGGGATTCCGGGGCCCAAACCGCACCGATCGACTTCCAACTCCGACCATGGGCAGTGAGACCCGATACCGATGCACTGAGCCGAATACGGGGTGGAACTATACGAATCTTTGGGTGAGAGGAGAACAAACTGGCAGTGCAGGGGATGTTGCTTTGGAATTGGGACTGTGGATACTGCGGGAGCTGATCCTGGCAAATCTGGCTTCCCGATAGACGATACCCACTCTGCTGCTGATTGGACTGATCATGAGGAGCAACAAACTGACCACCAAAGGTTGGGTTGGAAGGCTGACCTGCGCTGCTATACGGACTTTGACCTTGAGCCCCAAACTGATTCTGAACATACCCAAACTGCTTTTGGTTGACACCACTAGGTTGCTGACTCTGCCCAAACTGATTTTGGGGATAAAACACAAACTGGTCCTAAGCACTGACCTTCGGGAAGGAGCTCGATTCGCCTCTCAGCCCGTATTGCCCGCCATAAGTAAACACTGGGGCGGGGGGAGGTCTTGACATACTCCCATGAGTTGGCATCGAAAAGGAGCTAGGCACACCATAGGAGATTGGTGGGGGTGCATTGTGAAAGCCTTTCCTAGGTGAGGACGGGGGAACAAAACCAGTGCCGGTGATAGTAACATCGGGCTCTTCCCTGATTTCTTCATACTACCCATCGGGGCGACGGATTACGGCAACACCTTGCATACGCATTACTTCGACATAACGGGCCCAACCGGCATCCTCATGGGCACGAGAAGCTTCGAGAGCAGCACGGAGAAAAGCCTCCTGAGAAAAGTTAAAACCTGGGTGAGGGTTAACAAACGGACTTCCCGGGGGTGTCATATGAGGACCCATGCCATAACCACTGCTAGGAGAGGCATTCAAATCTACATTTGGCCCCACATTCTGACCTTGATCTGGCCCTACACCTTGACTGACATTCTGACTCTGAGCTGGATCAACACCCGTATTCGGACCCAAACCCGCTGAAACTTGTGAATCTGCCATCTCTGAGACTGCTGGAAACGAATCCCTGACCGGAGAGAAACTGATTAACCGACCACCCGAAACTCTGACCCAATACTTGCTCGCTGAAAGGGGGAGAGAACGATTTTAGGTAGGGGAGAGGATAGGCTTAGGACGGACTCATGCATATGCTCTTTTTGTTTTTTTTTTATTATTTTTTTTATAAAAATGATTTTTATTAATCCTAGGAATGGTTAGAAAAGGGGGACACCTTCTTTTTTGCATTCTACACTATTCCTGGATCAGTGGGTTCCATCACTATGTCTATAGACCCCCTGTATTCCACCTGTATTGCACTCCGGGACGGACAATCCTGGCAGAGGTCCTATAGGGCACGTGGAACCCACCAATCAAAAGGGAGAACGGACCTATGGGCATTAAAGTCAAAACAAGTCAAACTCGAAATTTTCAAAACCAAGTCCAAGTCAACGTCTAGACTCGGGAGGGGAGAGGGTCGAAAGTACGTTTGAATGTACGAGACCTCATTTTGCAGGTAAAATCCTGGAAAAAAATTCGGCATGACCTCTCCTCTCTTCGAGTCGAAAATCCGGCATGGCCTCTCGTCGTTTCATGGCGAAATTTCAGCATAACCTCTCATTTGTATGTGTCAAGAATTCAACATGGTCCCGCGCTAGCACATGTCGAAACGCGTCATGACCTCTTGCGAAGCCAAGTCGAGAAATCGACATGTACCCACGTTGAGATATGTCAAAGTTTTGACACGTACTCTCGTTGAGTTATGTCATAATTTCGTCATGAAGAATGAGAGTATGCCAAGACTTTGGAGACGAAGTATGACTTGGACTTTGTGAGAAAATTTTGAAAATCGAGTTTGAAAAATGTTTTGAAAAGTATTTTGCCAAAAACCAACCGGTCACGGTAGAAAGTGTGTCACGGACAAGTGTTGGCTCCTACTCTAATGGCTAGGAGGACTTTAGGCGCTCAAGCGTAAGCGAAACACGTCACTGTTCGCGATGCCGTCCGTACACTCCCGGGTTCTAACTCTATGTGTGGGTAGCGCGCGAGTAGTGTGAAGGCATCTTCTAGGAAAATATATCTTTTGCTTTTTTTTTTTTTTGCCTTTTTTTGTAAAAAAATGATTTTTTTTTGTTTTTGTTTTTTTTTATGCAATATGCAAAAAAGGAAAAACAAGAGAATGAGCCCAAAGTACGACTAAAGGGGACTGCCACAAATGTCAAGATCACCAGAATGTATTCCGTAATTATCCCGCCCGTTCATCCGATCACCGAACCTCGCTTCGTGCATTCCTATGTCGTCTGACACAGGACTTCCCAGGAAGGGAATGTCGTCCGACATAGGGATGCTGACCAACAACGCCAAGCAAACTGCAAAGGGGAAAGCCCCACCATCCCAAAAAATGCCACATACCAAAGCATATAAAGCATACAGGCACAGAATCATGGCGCAAGGCACATAAGAGCACACATAATGACTCAAATTGCACACAAGGAGAATGAAGAAATTGTCCAAGTTGATTTTAAAGAAAGTTTGACCCTCTTAAGAAAAACTTTTCCTTTTTCAAAAAAAAAGAAGAATGATACCGGTACGCGGGATTGTTAGACCACAATTTATTCCAAGCCCCGGGTTAGGGAGCGATACAGGAAGGTTAATGGTTTCCACCTATATACCAAGTATCGTTTTCATTTTTTTTAAAAAAAACAATGGTTTTACAATGTCGTCCCCAGCGGAGTCGCTACTGAATGAACGACCTCCGAAAAGTTGTTTATCTTTTTGAATTTTGAAATTTTTGGGTGTCGCCACGCCGTTTTTAAAGGAAAACATTGAAAAACCTTTTTTAAAGAGAATTTGGGTTCGGGGGTCAGGTTACGTGTTGGGAAGAACTTGGGAGTTCACCCAACACGCCTCTTTCGAGACTTTCAATCAAACATTGGACAATTATAAACATTCAAAGTGTGTGCGATTTGTGTCAATAAATAGGGCATGTGAATGTGCGCTCGCCCGAAAATTTGTTTTTCGTGAAAATGAAGGAGTCGCCACGCCGTTTTAAGAGGAAACATTGAAAACCTTTTTTGACAGATAAAATACGGGTTTGGGGGTCAGGTTACGTGTTGGGAAGAACCGAGAGTTCACCCAACACGCCTCGTCCATGGACGAGTCTTTCAATTAAACATCCAAGCAAATCCAAAAGTGTGTGCAAGTGTTGATAATGAACAAATGGAGTAATCATGCATTTTATTCAATATGAGAAAGAGATTTACAACTCGTGAGCCCTTTATTTAGGGAGGCCACATCCCTGCTACAACAATCTAAAACAGATTACAACTGAACGAGGTTTCTGCAAATGGGTCACGATATGTCGCATGACATATGGTTCCAGTGACCACATGTGTCGCGTGACACAGGATCACCTCGGAACAATATGTCGCGTGACATACATAGGCCATCTACAGAAACCTTCACAATGAACACCAGAATCAACAATAACTAATCCAGATCCAATTGATTAATCAAATTATGTACGAAATACAGAAATAACAACAAATCGACCCCGGGAGTGTGGATAAGGGTAGATCCACACCCTCTTTGGGGTTTGAACACCAATTCAAGCAAATATCCAACAAGAGCAATTCAATTACACAGATCAAACGACTTAAACAGAGAGATTGCGATTGGGATTCAATAATCCAGACAGCTAGGGTCTTATTATTGAATCCTAACAAAAGTAAATGAGAGAATTACAAAGAATTAAGTAAGAGGGAGAGAGAGAGAGAGTTTAGATTTCGTTACCCTTGATGCTTCCCCGAATCCTGTATCAAGTTAGATACAAGACCCTTCAATAGGTTGTTTCTGGCCTTGAAATCCTGAGAGAGTTGATGCAAGAGGATTCAAGTGAGTTGGTTGGAGAAATGGGTTTAGATGGGAGAGAATTGGGTAGGTTGAAGGTAGGAGAGAGAGAGAGAGGTATGTTTGGGAGGCTTTGTTACGATGCAATTTGCGCAGAGTAACAATAGACTGAAGTTGGGATCCTTTTATGAGAGGGGGAGGGTCTTATTTATAGGCTGCAGTTAGTGGCCTCAAGGTGTCGCACGACCTTACGTATCCACTTTCCATGCCTCGACTTGTCGCGTGACACAAGGTGGCCATAACCGTTTATGGCGCCAAAACCAGTTTCTGGAATATTCCGGGAAAATACCCAAAAAGTCCAACAGGTTTTATTCCCAAGAGGTCCCTTTGCATGAGTAAGGTACCAAAAGGTACTTCCTTCACGGGAAACTTATGAAATGTTTCCGGATGTCTCGTGATTGGTCGGGAATTTACCAAAACGCCCCTTAATGCAATTTTATTACATTAAAATGCATCTAAAAGGTTGCGAATTGGATTGGCGTACTTACAGAGCCCCTCGGCAACGTCACTTTTGGAAAAAGTGGGGTTGTCGATAAAATAAGACCCAATCCCAATGAGCATCAAGGGATAAGGTAACGGGCTAGAAGGGTGAATCGGGGAGTCTAATGGCTGGACCTTTCTGAGAAATAATTCCTACGTATCCCTTTAAGAAGGGAATCAAGCCAAATCGTAGTTCGGAAATTACTAACTACAAGCAAGAAAGGGGTAGAAATGTGTCTTCATACCTTTTCTGTGCTTACCTGTGACTTCTTGAGGGGTCGGTATTACTGCGGTTGGCTAGTAGCTTCCTTTCATGCCAGGTTGTAGCTGCCGGAGGGTCTCATGCTGCAACTGGTATTTGCGAGTAGCTGCCGGAGGGTCTCATGCTATCGCTGTTGACGAGTTGTAGCTGCCGGAGGGTCTCATGCTGCAACGGGTCCTTCGTGGATGCCGGATGGACTCATACCACTTTCTTTGGTGCAGGGTAGTTGTCGGAGGGTCTCACACTACTGCTGCTGACGAGTTGTAGCTGCCGGAGGGTCTCATGCTGCAACTGGTCTTTTGTGGATGCCGGAGGGTCTCATACCACTTCTTTTTCTGCTCTGCTGGGGATAGGTGTAGTTGCCAGAGGTCTCACGCCACTGAATGTGCGCTCGCCCAAAAATTTGTTTTTCGTGAAAATGAAGGAGTCGCCACGCCGTTTTAAGAGGAAACATTGAAAACCTTTTTTGACAGAGAAAATACGGGTTCGGGGGTCAGGTTACGTGTTAGGAAGAATCGAGAGTTCACCCAACACGCCTCGTCCATGGACGAGTCTTTCAATTAAACATCCAAGCAAATCCAAAAGTGTGTGCAAGTGTTGATAATGAACAAATGGAGTAATCATGCATTTTATTCAATATGAGAAAGAGATTTACAACTCGTGAGCCTATTATTTAGGGAGGCCACATCACTGCTACAACAATCTAAAAGCAGTTACAGGCGAACGAGGTTTTACGCAAATGGGTCACGATATGTCGCATGACATATGGTTCCAGTGACCACATGTGTCGCGTGACACAGGATCACCTCGGAACAATATGTCGCGTGACATACATAGGCCATCTGCAGAAACCTTCACAATGAACACCAGAATCAACAATAACTAATCCAGATCCAATTGATTAATCAAATTATGTACGAAATACGTAAATAACAACAAATCGACCCTGGAGTGTGGATATGGGTAGATCCACACCCCTTTGGGGTTTGAACACCAATTCAAGCAAATATCCAACAAGAGCAATTCAATTACACAGATCAAACGACTTAAACAGAGAGATTGCGATTGGGATTCAATAATCCAGACAGCTAGGGTCTGATTATTGAATCCTAACAAAAGTAAATGAGAGAATTATGAAGAATTAAGTAAGAGGGAGAGAGAGAGAGAGTTTAGATTTCGTTATCCTTGATGCTTGCCCAAATCCTGTATCAAGTTAGATACAAGACCCTTCAATAGGTTGTTTCTGGCCTTGAAATCCTGAGAGAGTTGATGCAAGAGGATTCAAGTGAGTTGGTTGGAGAAATGGGTTTAGATGGGAGAGAATTGGGTAGGTTGAAGGTAGGAGAGAGAGAGAGAGAGGTGTGTTTGGGAGGCTTTGTTACGATGCAATTTGCGCAGAGTAACAATAGGCTGAAGTTGGGATCCTTTTATGAGAGGGGGAGGGTCTTATTTATAGGCTGCAGTTAGTGGCCTCAAGGTATCGCACGACCTTACGTATCCACTTTCCATGCCTCGACTTGTCGCGTGACACAAGGTGTCCATAACCGTTTTTGGCGCCAAAGCAAGTTTCTGGAACATTCCGGGAAAATACCCAAAAAGTCCAACAGGTTTTATTCCCAAGAGGTCCCTTTGCATGAGTAAGGTACCAAAAGGTACTTCCTTCACGGGAAACTTATGAAATGTTTCCGAAAGTCTCGGGATTGGTCGGGAATTTACCAAAATGCCCCTTAATGCAATTTTATTACATTAAAATGCATCTAAAAGGTTGCGAATTGGATTGGCGTACTTACAGAGCCCCTCGGCAACGTCACTTTTGGAAAAAGTGGGGTTGTCGATAAAATAAGACCCAATCCCAATGAGCATCAAGGGATAAGGTAACGGGCTAGAAGGGTGAATCGGGGAGTCTAATGGCTGGACCTTTCTGAGAAAGGATTCCTACGTATCCCTTTAAGAAGGGAATCAAGCCAAATCGTAGTTCGGAAATTACTAACTACAAGCAAGAAAGGGGTAGAAATGTGTCTTCATACCTTTGCTGTGCTTACCTGTGACTTCTTGAGGGGTCGGTATTACTGCGGTTGGCTAGTAGCTTCCTTTCATGCCAGGTTGTAGCTGCCGGAGGGTCTCATGCTGCAACTGGTATTTGCGAGTAGCTGCCGGAGGGTCTCATGCTATCGCTGTTGACGAGTTGTAGCTGCCGGAGGGTCTCATGCTGCAACGGGTCCTTCGTGGATGCCGGAGGGACTCATACCACTTTCTTTGGTGCAGGGTAGTTGCCGGAGGGTCTCACACTACTGCTGCTGACGAGTTGTAGCTGCCGGAGGGTCTCATGCTGCAACTGGTCTTTTGTGGATGTCGAAGGGTCTCATACCATTTCTTTTTCTGCTCTGCTGGGGATAGGTGTAGCTGCCAGGGGTCTCACGCCACTGAATGTGCGCTCACCCGAATTTTTTTTTTTCGTGAAAATGAAGGAGTCGCCACGCCGTTTTAAGAGGAAACATTGAAAACCTTTTTTGACAGAGAAAATACGGGTTCGAGGGTCAGGTTACGTGTTGGGAAGAACCAAGTGTTCACCCAACACGCCTCGTCCATGGACGAGTCTTTCAATTAAACATCCAAGCAAATCCAAAAGTGTGTGCAAGTGTTGATAATGAACAAATGGAGTAATCATGAATTTTATTCAATATGAGAAAGAGATTTACAACTCGTGAGCCCATTATTTAGGGAGGCCACATCCCTGCTACAACAATCTAAAACAGATTACAACTGAACGAGGTTTCTGCAAATGGGTCACGATATGTCGCATGACATATGGTTCCAGTGACCACATGTTTCGTGTGACACAGGATCACCTCGGAACAATATGTCGCGTGACATACATAGGCCATCTACAGAAACCTTCACAATGAACACCAGAATCAACAATAACTAATCCAGATCCAATTGATTAATCAAAATATGTACAAAAATACAGAAATAACAACAAATCGACCCCGGGAGTGTGGATATAGGTAGATCCACACCCCCTTTGGGGTTTGAACACCAATTCAAGCAAATATCCAACAAGAGCAATTCAATTACACAGATCAAACGACTTAAAAAGAGAGATTGTGATTGGGATTCAATAGTCCAGACAGCTAGGGTCTGATTATTGAATCCTAACAAAAGTAAATGAGAGAATTATGAAGAATTAAGTAAGAGGGAGAGAGAGAGAGTTTAGATTTCGTTACCCTTGATGCTTCCCCGAATCCTGTATTAAGTTAGATACAAGACCCTTCAATAGGATGTTTCTGGCCTTGAAATCCTAAGAGAGTTGATGCAAGAGGATTCAAGTGAGTTGGTTGGAGAAATGGGTTTAGATGGGAGAGAATTGGATAGGTTGAAGGTAGGAGAGAGAGAGAGGTGTGTTTGGGAGGCTTTGTTACGATGCAATTTGCGCAGAGTAACAGTAGGCTGAAGTTGGGATCCTTTTATGAGAGGGGGAGGGTCTTATTTATAGGCTGTAGTTAGTGGCCTCAAGGTGTTGCACGACCTTACGTATCCACTTTCCATGCCTCGACTTTTCGCGTGACACAAGGTGGCCATAACCGTTTTTGGCGCCAAAACCAGTTTCTGGATCATTCCGGGAAAATACCCAAAAAGTCCAACAGGTTTTATTCCCAAGAGGTCCCTTTGCATGAGTAAGGTACCAAAAGGTACTTCCTTCACGAGAAACTTATGAAATGTTTCCGAAAGTCTCGTGATTGGTCGGGAATTTACCAAAACGCCCCTTAATGCAATTTTATTACATTAAAATGCATCTAAAAGGTTGCGAATTGGATTGGCGTACTTACAACATGCAAACTTGGATTTCATTGATGGTAATTCAGAATGGATACAACTTGTGAGCCATAACAGGGGGCCACACCCTTTACAAATGATGACTTGCATTACAAGGCAAGAGCTGAGACAGTCTGCTCAGGAAGCTTGGATGTCGTTCGACACAGGACTTTCCCAGAGAGGGATGTCGGACGACAGGAAGCCTCCTAGTCAGATTGCTTCTTACAACACCAAAGCTACTCTGGAAATTGGAACAAGATTATTTTAACTAAGAAAAGACACTATTTAGGGTCTAAGCTCAGTTTGGGGTTGATTAGAGTGAGCAAAGTCAAGATTGACTTTTAATGATACGGATGTCATATGACATAGGACACCCAACCCAAAGAGGTCTTAGGTTCCCCAAATAGTGTTAAGTGAACTAAAACTACTGTTTAAGCATAGCTTTGAGTCACAAAGAGAACCGATCTGAGTGGATCTGAAGTCCTTGAAAGCCAGACAGCTTTCTGGGAACTGTATGTCGTATGACACAAGATCCTTTAAGGGATCCTGTATCGTCCGACACCAGAGGCCTGTTTCAGTGCCCTTCAGCCAAATTGATTCCACCTTGTTCTCAATGCAAAACTAAGCTATGTTATCAACTGGAAACAGTAAAATAGTAACACTACGTGAGTATTATGGGAGGATCACATGGCTTTAATGGCCAATTGTGATGAGTCACATATATAAGGCCATTGTCATGTAGCCATCACCTCCTAACTCAAAGGAAGCTAACCAAGATGCAAACTTTAATGGTGTTAAGGCCACCAAATGTTCAGATCTGAGGAGGGGAGAAGTGAATATGGAAGATTCACCTCTCCACCACCTTTATCATGCAAAATCCCAAATATTTCACATAATATCAAGACATATAAGCATGCAAGATGATATAGATGAATATGCAAGAGTTAATCAGAGAGAGAGAGAGGGTTTAGTGGCTACCTATTGTAGTCCACAAGGTAAAGGCACCAATAATATGGTGTTTACCCCTTCAACACACCAACAAAGGAAAGCTTTTCTTTGGATCTTGGCTTGGATGTGTGTGTGTGAGGAGGGAGGTGAGTGTGTGTGTATGAGAGAGAGAGTGAGTGTTGATTTAGCAGAGCTTCCTTACTTGCCAAAATACCCCTTAAAATGATCAGCCATGCCCTTTATTTATAGGCATGCTGATGGGAGATCCCATGTCGGACGACAGAATGTTTCCACCGCCTTGGGGTCGTTCTATGTCGGACAACAGCGTACATCTTTGTGACAACTTGGGACGCAGGAAGGCAGGCCCAATGGATCAAGGAATGAATGGATTATTTTGGGTTCAAAGTGCTTTTTAGCAAATAATATGAGCCCAAAAATAATGCCAATCATGGAGAGCGGACCCAAAACACGAGTTCGGGTCGGGGTACTCACACAATGGAATCTGAGTTTGTAGCATTGGCTGCTGCTGGAAAAGAAGCAGAGTGGCTTCGGAACTTGATATATGAGATTCCATTATGGCCAAAACCGATATCACCAATATCTATCCATTGTGATAGTGCAGCTACATTGGCTAGGGCTTATAGTCAAATGTATAATGGCAAGTCTAGACACTTAGGTGTCAGACATAGTATGATTCGGGAGTTAATCATGAATGGTGTGATATCAGTTGAGTTTGTTCGGTCGCAACAAAATTTGACTGACCACTTGACGAAGGGGTTAGCCAGAGACTTGGTAAATAAGTCTGCAATGGGAATGTGATTAAAGTCCATTTAATCCTCTAATTGTGAGATACCCAATTCCCTTCTAATACAACGTTAGAAGCTTGAATTCAATGTGGAAAGCTTGCAGTTGGAGATAGAAACATATGTTATTATCTTTCCCAAGGTATGTGTTCAGACCTGCAAGTAATGGTTAGGTTGAAGAATATCTTCTTAATAGTTCCTTTGAAAAATTACAAATGCAGGTGCAAGATTAAAGGAACTACCTATGTGGACATGAAGTTTTGCCGCTTCAAGAAGCTAGGACTTGGCTTCCTATATGTTCACTAATGGATATGGACACATGGCTTGTAATAGTGTCAAGGTTAAACAAAGAGAATTGTACTGAACTTATGTGTATAGTATCTTCAGGTATTCATATGAGTTGACGGGTTCAATCGTTAGGACACCCCGATTCTCGAGTATTTGAAATGTGTATTATACTAAGATGAAAATTCAATCGCAAGACATTTTCATTTATGCATTTGTTTGTTTCGTTATTTATAAAGTTTAGTGAATCAAAGGATTACACTAAAATGGAGGGGATTTGTTGGTGATTTTAGTGTCATCAACTATTTTATTGTAATGTTGATTTACTAGAGATCAATGTGATTCATAGTAGACTCGAATACGAGTAAGGGAAAGTGTGGAGTACACACTCGTTTGAGCTAAAATGAAGTCAACCTCAATAAAGAAGTAAAAGTTAAAGGGTAGCACATTTTGCTGATGTGCTCGACCGAGCAGAGTCCTTGACTCGGCCGAGCATAGCATAGCAAATTGGCAAAGGCTCTGGACAGTCTTGCTCGGCCAAGGCATATGCCTTGCTCGGCCGAGCAGTATGATTGACACGGCCGTGCAAGTTCAAAAGACACGGCCGTGCAGTTGGGCAAAATGACTTGGGACATCTTTGCTCGGCCGAGCGAGTCCCTTGACTCGGACGAGCAGTTCCTGAACAGGTGCCAGTTCAAAATGAAAAGACACATTGCTTGGCTAAAGTCATGTCTTTTGATTGTACCCTTTATCTGATGCCTCTCCATCTGTATATATACAGTGATTGATCTCATTTGTACACACATGAAAAACACAAGAGTGATACAACAATAACGAAAGCAAAACAATTCTCAAGTTTTAGATATGTTCTCTTTGCCTAGAAACAAATTGCGTGATTGTCTTATCCCAATAAGGATTTCGTGTAACCCAGGCATTAAGGGTCGAAATACTTTATTCGGAAAGTGGATTATACACGATTCAATCACATATCCAGCCTTGTTATCAAGATCAAGACCCTATATTCCCCTACATTGTACCATGGTAAAAATGCACTACGACTATTTATCTATTTAGAATGCAACAATTAATTTATGATGAACAATATGTAAAGCAATATACTTATTATGGCACAGAGGGCGTATTAATGAAAAAGCATGGGAATGAGCTCTTACGAAGTGGGAAGCAATGATTCTTGGAAACAAAGAAGCAATGAGCATTCCAGGTACCAGTTTATCTTCAAATCTGGCATTCCTTGCGAATTCAGAATCAAAATGAAGGGGATTTGAGTCATAACTCAGCTTCGAATAATCAACAACATCTGGACTCGAAAACTTTCTTGCTTTCTTCAATATATCGCCGGGTTTGAGTAGACCAGATGCAGAGGCAGAGGCAGATGAGAATCCCATCGTTTGAAGAACATAGCTCGAAAAGAGCCTCTTGATAATCATTTTCTTCAAGTTTTGGACCCAAAAAACTTCAAAGTTCGACACTGAAATTGAAGATATTATTGGTTAGTTGCATTAAGCTGCAGTTTCTTTGAAGCATTTCATCAAACAACTTGTAGACAAACTTATCATAATACAGTGAAATCAAACTTTCTAACCTTGTCACCTGCCAATAAATTTTGAAATCGGTATTTGGGAAAGAGATCAAACATCCTTTTAGACGCTACTTCTGATGTTGCTAGGATTTTCCTCAGCAGCAACAAGGCCATATGTAGTCCAATTTAGATAGCTCGGCTCCTTCTTCACATCTGCACCACAAGTAAAGTGAGAATCCGGGGGCGGATCCGGCGTAGCCCCTCCGGCGTGAGGATAAGTATCCGTCTCCCAAGTACAAATATAAGAATTCAAAGTACAAGAAGGAAAGGTGTTTTGTGTGCGTATGTGGACGTACCTTGGAGGGATGATGATCCCTCATATTTATACCTCCCTTCCCTCGTGCATAGCACATGCTATCCTCACGTGCTTGTCTCGTGAAACGGTTAACCCCTCACTCCATGTGTCATCATTTAATTGGTTCCTGGACACAACCAAAAAAATAAACACAATACATGTGACGTTACTCTCTGACACACGTAACTTTTCCAATGCAAACCGTTACAGTGGGTCCCATTTCAAAGATATTTACAGGCCGCATCTCATACATCGTATCTAGCTAGAATCCATTCATTGCTACATAACGTTAAGCCAAGTATCTCACCACCTCCTCCCCTTATCTCGCTTATTATATCTCTCCGCTTATCTCTTATGCGGTTTAGGCGGGATATAGTTATCATCAATCTCTCTTTCTCTCGACATATCCACTAGCCGGCGGGATATCCTTGAATACCTTTGTCGCAACTTTCTTCTTGGGCCCTCTCTCGACTTGGGCCGAGTTTGATCATTTCTCGCCCATGGACTCGTATAAGCCCAATCCTTATTTTTGGACAGCATCAGAAGCCCCTAAGTTTGTGGCGAGATTCATTTATGGTCTCGCCAAAAACTTGATGTTTGGTTAACTTAGTATTCCGCGACATTCCGTTCCTTCCCCAAGAAGTTCAAGAGTCCTGTAGTTTCTATCCATCCACGTGTCAATTTTCTGGCGGGACCCAAAATTTAATGCATCGTTGTTTGAAAACTGAGCCAAATAATGAGAGGGAAAATTTAAATTTTTACCATAACTGTCCTTTCAATCAATTCATCTTTCCACTCTCCATATAAATACTTCACCTTCATCCTTATTTTCACTTTTCCCTTTTCTTTTTCTCACTCACTCTCACCCAATTTTCCGGTCATCCTATTTTGTGACTCCGGCGAACCTTTCTTCCTTTTCTAACGTTCTTTTCTTGATTCCATCCCTGAATTTGCCTTTCTGGTGCAATTCCGTCCATTGTTTACTGCTGTGAAGTTGATTTGGATCCCTATTTTTCTTTACCCAGAAATTCTTAACTATCTCCGGCGATTCTCCATATTTTTCGGCAGTTCTTCATACTTTTCGACCAAGTTCTTCATCCTTGCTAGGTAATTCTTCTTAAAAACTTTTCATATTCTTTAAACCTTTAATCTTTGATCTTCCATTTCTTTCCAACTCTCTGAGTTTTTCTTTTACTAGACCATCATTTCCCTTTGATTCTTCAACTTTTTTCTAGTCCCAAACATGGCTAGATACAAAACTTGTGCTAGGCGGATTAAGTATGGTCGAAGTCAGGTTACATGCGGCTTATATAGACACTTAAGGACTACTTGGGCGAGATTGCCCAAGGCTGATTTAATTAAGCTGCTTGTTGAGAACTGGGTTGATCCCGCTGCGGTTGATTCTCTTGAAATTCAAGGCCGTTCCTTTCTTCCTATTTCAGCCCCTATGTCTCACATTTTCACTTCTAACTTAGAATTAGTCAGATATTTAAAAGACAAGTATGATCCCAACTTAAGCGATTCCTCTGAATCCAATTATGTCGCTGACCCTTATTCGAAACGTAGGATGCATTATAAATCTGTCATTTCTTCTTCTTCTTCTTCTTCTTCTTCTTCTTCTTCTTCTTCTTCTTCTTCTTCTTCTTCTTCTTCTTCTTCTTCTTCTTCTTCTTCTTCTTCTTCTTCTTCTTCTTCCAGTGAGCTTAGCGAGATGGCTGATGAAGCAACATCCTCTCTTGCTGCGACATCCACCAATCCATCTTCTTCCAGGGTGCAAAGTCTCAATCCAAACGAAGGTAACCTCGATTCCAATCCCTCTCATGCTGAGGCGGGATATTCTTCCATCCCTCCTGACCTTGATACGGGATCCATTATCTCTAACCCAATCACTCCCTGGCATACCCTCTACAACATTGACCATCTTAATTACCGAATTGTGGAATATCAAGGAGATACTTCTCTCGTACATCTGAGGGAAATGCAAGATGACAATGTTATTTTTCCTTCTCAACTCAAAGCTGGCCTTAGAATCCATTTAGATCCTTTTCTTTGTGAAGTACTGTATAAAGCCCAAGCCATGATTACTGAAATTCACCCCAATGCCATTAGAATCATTACCAATTTCATCACAATTTGCCGCGCCCTTAGGAAAGAGCCTTCTGTCACTTCTCTGGTTAGCCTGTTCAAAGGTTATAAACAAACCACTAAGTTTGATGACGGGACAGAAGAGACTAGACATTCTCTTCAATATCAAAGGGGGCCCAAAATTCTAACTCCTCTGCCCCCCAAAGTGCATGACTGGTTGAATGACCCTCTTTTTGTTGTCTCTCGCATTGGATGGTCTCATCCCACTGATCTTCTCCCCATCAGACCTCAAATAGAAACTCGTAATTCCAACGTTGTGGGAGATAACACTCTTCGTGCCGCTATTCGTGCCGCTATTGCTATTCCCGCAAATTCCCCTGAGAATACACCTCAACCTCTCATCTCCTGGAGGGGTATTTTGCGAAACAGAGAACTTCTTGACCAAGTTGGAATCGCGGACAATTTACCTCTTTTTCCGCCACGAGTTTCCATTATCCATACTTTCTTTAACGGTTGGGAGCATCACACGGGCGACAAATATGCCCATAAGTGCCAATTGTGCAACGGTAATCATAGATGTCCCGCTCAAAATGCCATCTTTTGTGCGTCCCTTACTTTTTATTCTTCTCCTACTTTTGCCTTTGCTTATACTTATAACCAATTTGACCTTTGGATTTTTCTTCTTCTTTGTTTTCAGCTCACAGGGTAAAGTCCATGGAACTCCGCCAAATTGCTAATCTTGAAACAGATAACAGAAGGAAAAGGGTAGCCAGCTCCTGCGACACTGCTCTCACTGCCCTTCCCGCTGATCTTCCTCTGCCTTTATCCCACGATGGTACAGATGCGAAAGAGATTGCTTTAGAAAAATATCAAGGTCCCTCTTATCCAAAGGCAAGGGCCAAGCCAACAAACCCAGATAGCCGCTCCAAGCGATAGAAGAGAGTCGCCGTTGTTACAACCATTATTGCGCCTTCCGTAACCCAAGCCACTACTGATGTCCCGGCTTTCACTCCTTCGAAGGATAATATCTCACCAAATATTGTCTTTCCATCTAATGCCCCAATTGTGGAAGAAATCCCCAAGATTTCCCCTTCAACCTCTGTTCAAATCAATTCTCCCCAAACCCTTGAAACTGATTTTATTGAGCCACTCCAAAGTGTAATTCCTCCTCCTCCATCTCGCGAGGCCGACATCTGTGACCTTACTGACCTTCCTAACTCGCCTCTAACCAATCAAGCCCCTAGTGCTTCTGCTGGCCTTCCTACTCCGAGTTGGCTTCAGGAAGGTTTTGTGAAGCCCGCTGATTTTGATGGGCTTTATGAGTTGAGCCAAGAAACTGTGAGAATCCCCTTTATGAAGGGTCTGATCAATGAAACCCGCAGCGTGGAGGAGTGCTTACTAGGGAGCTCATCATTGATCCGAGCTAGTGACCCTGTCCAAGTGCGACAAGTGGCTCAAATGGACACGGATCATGTTGTTTGTCAAGCTGGGCTTTATCATTCATTGGTATTTCGCAATTTTTTTCCTTAGTCATTTTTGTCTTTGCATATTTTCATCATTTATTTATATCCTGCCCTTTTCTCAGATTGGGGCTTCCCTTTTGGGTATAAGTGAGAAGAACACTCGCCTCAGTAAGGAGGTCAAACCTTGGACATTTCAAACCAAATCTTGAGGAAGGACAAAGATGTTCTTCGTAACCGAGTAGGAAGGCGAGATGCTACCATTACTACTTTGGTGGGGGAGAGAGATACTCTGAAGGTTGACTTAGCCACTTCCCAAAACCATCTTGAAATTGCTAAGGCTGAACTTCGTACTGCCAATGATGAAGTCGCCAGGCTAAAAAATGAGAATGAAGCTTTAAAGAAAACTCATGTCGCCGCCCTTCAAGTTCATCAAAGCGAGAATGCCAAGTTGCGAGAAGAGATTGCGGGGCAAGTCGCTAAGATTACTAATCTTGAAAAAGAAATAGTCAAACTACAAGAAGATAATGCTGACATTGGTGATCAATCATCTTTGCGGGTTATGAGAGTTGCTGCTGCTGATGTCGCCAAGATACCAGCCATAACTATTGAGCGTCTTGCTAAGTGGGGATCACCGCCAATCTTTAGTGAGGTTTGTCACCGTGGGCATCCTCTGGTCCCTTACTCTCCTGCTGAACTTACGGATCTTGCGACTGAAGATGCATTGCTAGGCAAGGCGGCTTGGCATCCCGCTCCTATCCAGGTTCCCAATGTCATTGCTTTATGGGATACTCAACTTGAGCATAAACATAAACTTCTGGAAGATGCAAAGAGTCTCACCTTGGCGGCTTCGAACTCCACCCAACAAACTCAATCAACTTAGCCTTATGCTTGAATTGTTTCTTCTTTCACCTGCTCCTGCACTTGTACTTTGTTTCTTTTTGCACACCTTTTGTAAGTCGCCTGGATGGCCTAACAATTTGCTCCTTCTTATTGGGCCTGCGTGCCTTGATACAATATTATTCGCGGCCTTTGAGCTTGCCCCTTTAACTTTATGTCATCCTTATTTGTCATACATTTATATCTCGCCTTTGTTACTTAATTTGGTTTTGATAGTTCATCAAAAACATTTGTTTTGCATAACAGGTGCCCCATACTTATACTCCCATCGAAAAAGTGAAGTAGACTTCAGGCGACTTTACTACCGGTATACATGTCGCGATATATCCTGTCACTGACCTTTGTCTTCCTGTATTCCCACTTTGCCTTCTTGCAATTCTTACTTATAATAATTTCAACTTTTCCAGGAGTTTTTCCTTTTTGCCTTTTGTTTCTCCCTTGTACCACATCTTTACCTGCCTTACAAGGCGAGATGGGTTTTCTTTCCTTGTTTATAGTCATATCTTTACATGCCATAAAGGCGAGATAGACTTTCTTTCCTTGTTTATAGTCATATCTTTACATGCCATAAAGGTGAGATAGACTTTCTTTCCTTGTTTATAGTCACATCTTTACATGCCATAAAGGCGAGATAGACTTTCTTTTCTTGTTTATAGTCATATCTTTACATGCCATAAAGGCGAGATAAACTTTCTTTTCTTGTTTATAGTCATATATTTACATGCCATAAAGGCGAGATAGACTTTCTTTTCTCTTTCTCCGCCAATTTGTTTTGATAATTTATCAAAAACCCTCTACACTCTTGTCTTTATGGCGAGATAACACTATATACTTATACTCCCATCGAAAAAGTGAAGTTGTCTTTAGGCAACTTTACTCCAAGCGGCTTTTCCTTTTCTGACTTTAGCGACTTATCTCATAAACTTAATTTTTTGGCCTTCATTTCGCATTTCTCATTCATTTCACATCATTATTTCGCCGCTCATATGTAAAACAAAATATAATAAAAGCAAGTCAAATTTGAGCTAGAAAATTTCATAGTTTCATATTGCATTCAACATTTTCAGGGTATATATAACTTCCACCCATTTATAATAAACAATTTTCATATATTCATAATAGTCAATCCTGTAATGATTCTGACAAGTATAATATCAAATAAACATATTACCCTTATTTATTCAATGATAATATCGCTTAAGGTGATCAACACTCCATGCATTCGGGATGTCTTTGCCGCTTTCTTCCTTCAAATCATATGTCCCCTCTCGCACGATTTTGGCAATTTGAAAGGGACCTTCCCATTTTGGATCTAACTTGGCAAATCCCGCTGTTGCGCCCTTAATCTCGCGGCTTCTTAATACCCAATCTCCCACACTGAATGACCTCTTGTTCACCTTTTTGTCATGCTGTGCCTTCATCCTTTGCTTATAATTAATCATTCTTAGCCTTGCCCTGAGCCTTTTCTCATCACACAAATCTAACTCGCTGCACCTTCTGCTACCATTCATTACCTCATCATAGTAAGTCACCCTATGAGTTGGCAACCCCATCTCTGCAGGAGCCATTGCTTCAGAACCATATGTCAGGGCAAATGCCGTCTCGCCTGTTGACCCTTTTACTGTCATCCTGACATACCATAATGCCGTAGATAACTCCTCCAGCCAAGCCCCGCCTCTTTTAACGAGATTTTTACACAATATCTCTAGCACCTGTTTATTGGCGGCCTCCACCTGACCATTACACTGCGGCCTGTATACCGCTGACTGCCAATGCTTGATATTCAAATTTGAACAAAACCCATGAAATTTGTTTCTAAATTGTGGCCCATGATCAGAGATGATAGCCCGCGGCATCCCATATCGGCAAAGAATCTCTTCAGTTACAAACCTTATGATTTGGTCTTCCGTAGTAGAAGTAAATGCCCTAACTTCTGTCCATTTTGTAAAGTAATCCACCGCCACCACTACCATCTGAGCTCCCGCTCTAGCCTTCGGGAAAGGCCCTATAAGATCAATTACCCACATATCAAACGGCCAAGCTGCCACAATGGGTGTATGCTCCGTGGCGGGTTGTCTTGGGATGTTGGCATGTCGCTGGCATTGGTCACACCTTCTGCGTATTCCTCATCATCTTTCTTCAAAGTCGGCCAATAATACCCATGAAACATAATTTTATTAGCTAAGGTTCTGGCTCCTGGATGTCCCCCACATACCCCTTCATGTACCTCAAACAAAACCTCATCCACTTTATTTGGCCCCACACACCTCATTAATGGTCGCGAGAAAGACTTGCGATATAGGATTCCATCCTGAACAGTGAACCTTGGTGAAGTCCTTTTAATAATTTTTGCTCTATCTTCATCCTTGGGCAACTCTTTCCAAATAATCTATCATCTCGCCAACCCAATCTTTCTCATTTTCTTTTATTTCCATGACTAATGGTCTGTCATAAGCCGGCTCCTCCACAAATTCTACCACGATCCTCTTTGGCAGTTCCTCAATTTTGTTGCTGGCGGCCTTACTCAACATATCAGCCCGCTCATTCTGTTCTCGATCTATCTGAACCAACTCCCAATAACTAAAACTTTGCAAGATTTGTCTGGCCATATCACAATACTTAGCTAAAATTGGATGAACCACTCCATATTTGCCCTTCACTTGATTAACAATCAACTATGAGTCTGAATGTACTATCACTTGCTTCACTCCAATATCTCGACACAACTCTAATCCCGCTATCAAAGCTTCATACTCAGCCTGGTTGTTTGACACATTGAATTTGAACCTCAAAGCCTTCTCATACTTACAATTTTCTTCTGGCGAGATTAATGATATCCCGGCTCCTCCCTTATCTTTGGCAGACGAACCATCTACATAAAGCTCCCAACAAACCGCAGGCCTTTCTCGCTCCTCTTCAATTTCTGGATCCTGCGACTTGGCTTTTCGCTTTTTAACCCCAGGAGTCTCTATTTCTTCTCTCTCACAGGTAAAGGATGTTTCCAGGATAAAATCCGCTAATGCCTGGGCCTTTATAGCTTTTTTAGCTTCATACCGTATATCAAATTCTGTTAACTAAATGGACCACTTCAAAAGTCTTCCCACCCAGGTTGTTGCAAGATTTTTCTCAAGGGCGCATTGGTCAATACTGTGATAGGGTGAGACAGGAAATAAGCTCTTAACTTTCGTGTCACAATTACCAAGGCATAAGCCACCTTTTCCGCGTTGAAGTAACTCGCTTCCACTTTACTTAGAACCTTTGACACATAATAAACTGGTTTATGCATACCACCCTCTTCCTTTACCAGGACTGCCGCCATCGCGAGATCTGAAGCCGCCAAATACACATACAATTGATCCCCTTCTTCCGGGCTACACAATATCGGCGGCTTTCCCAAATACTCCTTTACCTTCCTAAAGGCTTCCTCACATGTCTCATTCCAGTCAAATTTTTGATCTCCCTTTAAAACTTTGAAAAATGGTAAACACTTCTCTGTTGATCACGACACAAACCGCCCCAAAGCTATAACTCTCCCATTTAACCTCTAAATCTCTTGAATTGTCCTGGGTGACTTCATGTCCATCAAGGCCTGAATCTTTTCCGGGTTGGCTTTAATGCCGCACCTATTTACCAAGAACCCCAGAAACTTTCCCGCTTTCACTCCAAAAGTACACTTACTAGGATTCAGCTTCATTGAATTCCGCCTCAGATTTTCAAAGGTTTCTGCGAGCTCTGCCAAGTGGTCCTCCCCTCTTGTTTTGATCACCATATCATCAATATAGGCTTCAACATTCTTCCCAATTTGCGACTTAAACACTTTGTTTACCATTCTTTGATAAGTCGCCCCTGCATTCTTTAAGCCAAACGGCATCATTTTGTAACAGAAATTGCCAATTGGGGTCCTGAATGCCGTCTTGGCCTTATCTTCATCCAGCATTTTAATTTGATGATATCCAGAATATGCATCAATGAAACTGAACACTTTTTGCCCAGCAATAGAATCCACCAATCTATCAATCTTAGGCAAAGGATAGCAATCTTTAGGACAAGCCGTATTCAGATCTGTGAAATCAATGCACATTCTCCACTTCTTATTTGCCTTGGGCACCATTACTGGACAAGCCAACCAGACTGGATAATTGATCTCCTCTATTATTCCCACCTTAAGCAACTTCTCTACCTCCCCAATTACATCCTTCTCCTTCTCTGCTGACAAGTATCTCACCTTCTGCTTAAAAGGCTCCACGTTTGGATCAGCATTTAAACAGTGGAGAGCAACATTCTCATCAATTCCCCTCATATCTTCCGGCCTCCAAGCAAACACATCTAAACTCTCCTGGAAGAATTTGATCAGCCTTTCTCGCTCATCCTTACACAACTACTTCCCAATTTTAATTTTTTGCTCGGGGTATTCCTTATTTATCATAATTTCCTCTAATTCTTCAGCAGCTTGTATATTTGGTTTGTCCCGCATTTGTAAAGTGTCCACCACTATCTCAGTCACCTTTTTCTCTTTAACACATTTCTTGTCACTCTTGTTGCCGCCCACACCCTTATTGCCGCCACCAAATGGCAAACCTTCTGGTGTTTCCATCTCGATTTCTTCACATTCCTCACTGTCAGAATCAACTACCTCTTCAATTCATGGTTCCTTCATTTTGACAAATTCGACTGATCTCGATCATCCCATCTCAGCTTGCATCACAACCAAATCCATCAAATTCACCTCAGATCTTTCCTCCACCACTTCTGCATCTGCATCCCGCACTTCATTCATTTCTCACAACTCTTCCTCTTCCATCCTTTCTGTAATAACAATCATTGTCGACTTATCTTTCATAATTTCAGTTTCCTCCCATTCTTCACACTCCCCTAAGTCGGCAATCATGTTGATTCTCGCATCCCGAACTACTAAAGCCGTTGATAATGAACTTGTACTTGCCCTTGCCGCAGTTTGAATCTCAATTTTCTTCTGAATTACCTCCTTAACCTCGCTCTTCAAACGAGCAATCCCTTTTGCAGTTGGGAATTTAACCCGTTGGTGCGGGATAGAAACCACCATTTCAAAGGTTTGCATGAACGGGATACCCACTATTGCATTATAAGGCGACACCAAGTCAATTACCATAAACTCCACCATGCGAGTTCTAAGCATCTTGCCCTCTCCAATCTCCACTGCCAGCAAAATTGTTCCCTTAACTCGCACAGTGTGATTTGTAAATCCCTCCAGGAAACCCTTGCATGGCACCAAATTTGCCTCAGTGTATTTCATTTTTTTTGAAAGCTTCATAGTACAAAATGTTGCGGCTTGCTCCCGAATCCACCAATACTCTATGTAAAATGCTATTCCCCGAAGCGATTGAGATTACCACAGGCTGACAACCATGACTTGGGGTTAGGGCCAATTCTCGCCTTCAAAAACTGATTATTCTTTCTTCGCAGGGCGGGTAAGCCGGGATATGACAAGTATGCGACAAAGACATAATTTGATTGCTTAAGCAGGTAATACTTGCCGGCTCATGAATCACTAGAATCTCGTTCCTGTCACCATTACCTTCGTGGGCCGCCCCATTCTGCTCAGGCATCAAATACTCCTGTAATTTGCCTCTATCAATCTTGGCCTGGATTACCCTCTTCAAGTTGTAACATTCATCTGTGTCGTGTCCCCTCTCTCTGTGATAGTTACAATACTGATTTTGGTTTCTCCTTCCTCTATCTGTCATTTCAAATGCCGCCGGCAGTTCAACAGCTCGCATAATTTCACTTGGCCTGGCATTTAACCTTGAAAATCTGATTATTCTTCCTGGCCCATGACCACCAGCACAGCCTCCACCCCTGCAGCCAGTTTGATTTTCGCGACCTCCACCTTGAGTTGCAACATCAGCTTTGACAAAATCAATTCTATCCTTCACAATTTTCTTGGGAGTGCTAGCTGTCCCTTCATCAATATCCTCTCCTCCGCAATAAGCTTTAACCCGCTCATGCAATTCGCCCAAGGTAACTGGAAATCTCATCCTTAATTCTCTCTTAAAGGATTCTGACAATAAGCCAGATATGTGCATCATGATCACATATTTGGGCTCTATCCCGGAGATTTGATTAGCAATCAACAGGAACCTGTTGGTGTAAGTTACAATTCCCTCTCCCACCTTTTGCTTAATCCCACTCAGCTCCTGCAACACCACTGGCTGGGTCCCAACAGCCCCAAATCTCGCCAAAAATTTCCTTTTAAAGTCCTGATACCCCAAGATGGAATTAGCGGGTTGTTGTATGAACCAATCCAAAGCCTGAAGTTCTAACGTGCTGGCAAAGGTTTTGCACAGCAAAGCATCATCTCTGGTCATTATCGCCATTGTAACCTCAAATCCTGCAACATGAGTTTTAGCTGTGGTTAATCCCACATACTTAGTTAGAGTGGGTAACCGGAATTCTTTAACACTATTTGGGGAACCTAATTGATGGAGGCGGTTTGTCATATGACATGGACAGCCTTGGGTGTCCTATGTCATATGACATCCGTATCATTAAAAGTCAATCTTGACTTTGCTCACTCTAATCAACCCCAAACTGAGCTTAGACCCTGAATAGTGTCTTTTCTTAGTTAAAATAATCTTGTTCCAATTTCCAGAGTAGCTTTGGTGTTGTAAGAAGCAATCTGACCAGGAGGCTTCCTGTCGTCCGACATCCCTCTCTGGGGAAGTCCTGTGTCGGACGATATCCAAGCTTCCTGAGCAGACTGTCTCAGCTCTTGCCTTGTAATGCAAGTCATCATTTGTAAAGGGTGTGGCCCCCTGTCATGGCTCACAAGTTGTATCCATTCTGAATTACCATCAATGAAATCCAAGTTTGCATGCCCTGTTTATTGACACAAATCGCACACACTTTGAATGTTTATAATTGTCCAATGTTTGATTGAAAGTCTCGAAAGAGGCGTGTTGGGTGAACTCCCAATTTCTTCCCAACATGTAACCTGACCCCCGAACCCAAATTCTCTATAAAAAAGGTTTTTCAATGTTTTCCTTTAAAAATGGCATGGCGACTCCCTAAAATTTCAAAATTCAAAAAGATAAACAACTTTTCGGAGGCCGTTAATTCACATTGTAGAATGTGTAATACATGTCTGCTTTTTGGAAGCCCAAGATATGGCACCTCCTCCAAGCAAGAACACCCAACCACTAGTAGAAGATGAATCTTCTTGGTTGATCCAACTAGCATCTGTGTAACCTTCTAATATAGAAGGATGTCCACTATAACACAAACCATAATCCATAGTACCTTTTAAGTACTTGAACACCCTTGTTATAGTATGCCAATGCTGTCTACTAGGATTACTAGTGAACCTGCTTAATCTTCCAACTGCATAAGCAATATCAGGTCGAGTGCCCGTCATAGCATACATCAAACTGCCTATGGCTTTTGAGTATTCGAGCTGTGACACAGGTTTACCAGTGTTTGACACAAGTTTCTCAGTTGGATCCATGGGAGTACTAACTTTAGAACAATTATCACAATTAAACCTCTTGAGAATTTTCTCAATATAATGAGATTGTGTAATTGCAATTCCCTTGTTCATCCGTTTAATCTTTATACCAAGAATTACGTCGGCTTCTCCCATGTCCTTCATAGAAAACTTTGATGAAAAAAACTTCTTAGTTTCATCAACTACATTTTGGTCTGTGCCAAAAATCAACATGTCATCTACATGTAGGCAGATGATTACACCTTTACCGGATTCATCAAATCTACTATATACACATTTGTCGGACTGATTTAATACAAAACCATTCGACAAAACAACCTCATCAAATTTTTGATGCCACTGTTTAGGTGCTTGCTTCAGCCCATATAATGACTTAATTAACTTACATACCTTATGCTCATTACTTGGCATAATAAATCCTTCAGGTTGTTTCATATACACTTCTTCTTCCAAATCACCATTTAAAAATGTTGTTTTGACATCCATTTGATGTATCAATAGATTCTGAATAGCTGCCAAAGCTAACACTAATCTAATAGTAGTGATACGAGCAACCGGTGCATAGGTATCGAAGTAATCGATCCCTTCCTTTTGTCTATAGCCTTGGATTACCAATCGAGCTTTAAACTTGTCAATTGTTCCATCGAATTTCATCTTCTTTTTGAAGATCCATTTGCACCCTAAAGGTTTACAGCCTGGTGGTAAATCAAACAAGATCCATGTATTATTTTCCATAATAGACCCAATCTCATCATCGATTGCTTCTTTCCAAAAACCAGCATCTCGAGATTTTATTGCTTCATCATAGGTTCTTGGATCCTCCTCTATACTATAACAGTAAGAGTATTGAGATTCAATATGATCTCTTGATCCCATAACTAAATATAGTTGAAAATCAGAACCATATGATTTAGCTTTTCTTGCTCTTTTACTTTTACGAGGTTCAGGCGTCTCACTTGGTACATCAATTGAATGATCATCCATTTGAGATTCAGCCGACTTTGGTATAATATCCTTTGGTCTAGGTATTGAAGAGAAACGATTCTCATCAAAGATTGCATCTCTTGATTCTATAATTGTGTTAATAGAAATGAAATCATTAGGTTCTATAACATAAAACCTATATGCCTTGGAATGCTCAGCATATCCAACAAAGATGCAGTCAATACCTTTTTCTCCCAACTTTTTTCCTTTTAGGGTTCGGAAGTCTAACCACGGCCCTACATTCCCAAACTCGCAAAAATGTCAAGTGGTTTTTTACAAAAAAAGAAAAAAACAAAAAAAAAAGCAAAAGATATATTTTCCTAGAAGATGCCTTCACACTACTCGCACGCTACCCACACATAGAGTTAGAACCCGGGAGTGTACAGACGGCATCGCGGACAGTGACGTGTTTCGCTTACGCTTGAGCGCCTAAAGTCCTCCTAGCCATTAGAGTAGGAGCCAACACTTATCCGTGACACACTTTCTACCGTGACCGGTTGGTTTTTGGCAAAATACTTTTCAAAACATTTTTCAAACTCGATTTTCAAATTTTTCTCACAAAGTTCGAGTCATACTTCGTCTCCAAAGTCTTGGCATACTCTCCTTCTTCATGACGAAATTATGACATAACTCAACGAGAGTACGTGTCAAAACTTTGACATATCTCAACGTGGGTACATGTCGATTTCTCGACTTGGCTTCGCAAGAGGTCATGACGCGTTTCGACATGTGCTAGCACGGGACCATGTCGAATTCTTGACACATACAAAAGAGAGGTTATGCTGAAATTTCGCCATGAAACGACGAGAGGCCATGCCGGATTTTCGGCTCGAAGAGAGGAGAGGTCATGCCGAATTTTTTTCCAGGATTTTACCTGCAAAATGAGGTCTCGTACATTCAAACGTACTTTCGACCCTCTCCCCTCCCGAGTCTAGACGTTGACTTGGACTTGGTTTTGAAAATTTAGAGTTTGACTTGTTTTGACTTTAATGCCCATAGGTCCGTTCTCCCTTTTGATTGGTGGGTTCCACGTGCCCTATAGGACCTCTGCCGGGATTGTCCATCCCGGAGGTGCAATAGAGGTGGAATACAGGGGGTCTATAGATATAGTGATGGAACCCACTGATCCAGGAATAGTGTAGAATGCGAAAAAGAAGGTGTCCCCCTTTTCCAACCATTCCTAGGATTAATAAAAATCATTTTTATAAAAAATAATAATAAAAAAAAAACAAAAAGAGCATATGCATGAGTCCTTCCTAAGCCTATCCTCTCCCCTATTGGTAGGCTTTATCGCAACGCCTGCAAATTACTACAAGGACTCCTAAAAATGTAGATAGTGAAAGTCCAGGATCGATCTCAGGGAACAGTATTGTAAACGATCAAGTCACACACACACAAATGGGGGGTTTTTGTTCGTTGAATAATTATAATCCTAAGACGGGAATTAAAATCTAATTTATAAATAATAATGTAAAAGAACACTTTGGACAAGCAAAATTATCCCCGTCTATCAGTCAATATCACTGGAATGATTCTTTCTTTCTTTCCCCTAATTACTTGATCACGAGATATAAAATCTCTATCTCTTCTTTGATAGTAGTCAATAGCGGCGACACGTTCAACTAAAATCCCTAATTAATAAATAAAACCTAGCCGACACGATCAAGGTTCTAAATACAAATTGATGCAATTCTAAGAGATGAAGATCAAGGAATTAATCTATTATTATTTCAAATAGATTTAAAGCCAATTTTACTTTAATCACCATTCAAGATGACACATTCATGAATAACAAAGATGCTACAATGACAACCCTAGTCCGACACGATAAAAGTGAAATCTAGCAATAATCAATTAACAGGATTAAGGGATTGATCAATTTCTCAAAACCCTAGAAATTGATTTGAAATAAGCACAAGTAAAATTGCAATTAGGGAAGAAATAATAAAAAGAAATCAAACCTCAATTGAAAGTCAAGACAATTCAAAAATTACAAAACCAAAGCAATGAGATTTAGCCTTCCATGGAATTCAAAAGCTTCAACTTTGTTCTATGAAAAACTAGGGGAAAAAGATGATAAAAAAAAAAAACAGAAGCCCTAAAAAAAATAATGTTAAGAAGTCTTTATACTCCTTCCTAAAAAACCTAAAAACTAATTAATAGAAATAATAATAAAAAAAAACAGAAAAGAAAAAGAAAATAAACTTTATTAAAAATAATACTCCTCCATGCGTTGGTCATTGGGCCGGTCCACAAGTTGAATTCCAATCCACGTGCACAGCATCAGCATCAAGCAAAATTTTGAAAAACCATTTCTTGACTTCTACTTTGGTCACCCATCTCTTCATACTTTCATTTTGGTCACTAAAGTTTCCACATTGTTGCACTTTGCCCTCCTTGAATGCAGTTGACCTGACTTGACTTGAATATTGACCTTCTAATTAGCCTCTCCAAAATACCATTGTCCCGAATTACATACAAATGCTAACAATAATATCCCTATTACATTCTTTCCTCGCTAATACAAAGTATAGCAATTTTAACTCAAATAAACACAACATAAACCAAAATTGCTATAAAATGTCAAGAAAATCGAGGAATTACCATAGCTAAAAATTAACCTATCAAATTCCCCCACGCTTAGACCTTTTACTCGTCCCTGAGTAAATTTATAATTCCTCGCTAACTCCAGGTCTAAAACAAATGCGCGAGGGAAAATGATTTCCCTAACTCCTCTAAACCAACCACAACAAAGTCAACACAATCAAACGACTCAATCAACGTACTCGGAGAATGGAACTCCGCTCCTTATCACTCCAAAAATACAATGGTACCAATGGCCTTAGCTCAACCCCAACTCCAAATATGCAAAAACGGGACATCCAAGCTAAGGCTCACGCATCAAAAAGCCAAGGGGAACTAAAGATGTCCTAATTTTCCCCCACGCTTATCTCGCACTACAATCTCCCTCGAAAATGAAGTCAATGCCCAAGCAAAGACTTACCTCGTGCAAAACACCAACACCCCTTATATCACCAAGAAGAATTACGAGGATTTTCTACCCTAACGCCTCTAACCGAGCCTCCTACATCAAATATGAACATCCTAACCCGAGACTCCAAACCACCCTTATTACTCCAATACCGGTGATATAAATGATAGAAAGTATTTCACTCACTCACCTTTTGCCTAGGTGCCGTTTCCGGTTTTCACCTAGCCTCTCATTTTTTTCATTTTTTTCAATTTTTTTTTTACACACCCTCTCCTTTTGCCTAAGTGCCCTATCGGGTTTTCACTTAGCCTCTCATTTTTTAGTTTTTTTTTTTTTTAAAGAAAATAAAACAGCATATACAACAACAAACATGTACCCCACCCCCTCACTAAATCCTGCATAGTCCCATATGCATCACAAAAGTATAAAATAAATACGACAGGGGTAGGGATACCTCTCGGTACTACTGTGGCGGCCTGAAATGGTAGTCCCACGGACCATGCTGACTGGAGCTGCTCTCTGGAAATGGCCACCTCTGCCAACTCCCATCGTCATATTGTGGTGCCATGCGCACCAAATAATCGTGAAGCTGATCCTGACGATCCATAGTAATCGCAAACTGCATATCCATACGAGCACTCAAACGGTCCACGTCACTACCACCCATACTCGCAGCCCCCGAACCAACACCTTCAGCCTCAGCCTCCACCATATAGTCATCATCATCATCGTCGTCGTCCTCCTCTTCAACATATTCAGCTTCCTCCTCAACATGCTCCTCAACAACTCTAGCATTCACCCCTCTTACCTCCCTCTTATTGCTTTCCAGGGAAGCTCGAGAGATGTGCCTTATAATCTTCACTTTGTCACCCCCAAAATTCCACTGCACCCCCGCAGCTTTTACCAACCCGGCAATCAATGATGGGTACGGAAATCCATTCCGTTTATTCTCTCCCACAGCTTGCATATTATCTGAAATGATGTGGCCCAAAGAAATCTGTCCTCCATTGATAATCAAATGAATCAATAATGCATGCTTCCACGAAAATTTCACATGCTGCGCTGTCGGGAGGATCCTATAGCATATCAATTTATTCACCCCCTTTGCCACTAGATTAAACTGCGTCTCAATCACAAACTTGGGCGAACCATCCGGGTTGTAGGTCCATTGGAGTCGATTACCCTCCAACGTCCTCGCCACATCCGCAAAATATATCCTCCAATCCCCATTTGTTGCTTTAAAATACTCACATTCCTCCCGTTTCACTCTGGGGAGCCCATAGAATTTATTAATATCCTCACTCCTGAATTTAATTGTCTTCCCCCTCACAAAAGAATGCTCTCGATCCATGGGGATTTTGTTCATATTCGAATAAAATTCTTTCACCATCAAGCTATTACCCTCCCCCTTAGGCTCATCACAAAACTGTTGCCACTTCCGAAACCCAAATTTATCAATAAGCCCAAACGATACGATGTTAAACTGTCTCTTCGCGATTATGCCCCTATCCGTATGGGAATAGAAATAATTTTGGGACATGTAATAATTAAACCTTGATGAATCATGAGGATCCTCACACCGGAGAATGGTTCCGAGGGGCGGGGGAGGAACAATAGATGAACCCTCATCAACCCTTTGCTTTTTCTTACCTCCCTTTTTCGATTGCTCTTTAGTTTTACCCATTATAAATTCAAAACAATCACCCAACAATAAACAACCACCAACTACTCAACAAAAAATAAATTTTGCAATCCAATTAAAATGGGAGAAGAGAGTATTTTTGAACCTTTCTACAAATTCTGGAAGAGTAGCCGGAAAAGTGGCCGGAAACTGCAAAATCCCACCGGGAAATTCAAAACCTCGCCGGAATCTTCAAACTCTTACCGGAGAAATCAAGTGTTTAGGATGAACTTGCCCGGAATCCAATGAACCTTGGTGAATCAGAAAGCTTAGGGTGAGGGGAAAGGCTTTTGTGGGAAGAGTTAGGCCGGAAATATATGGAGAAGGAGGGGAGTTCGCCGGATTGCATAAGGGTGGTTGCCGGATTTTGAGAGAGGGTAGAGAGAGAGAAGAGAGAAACGGGTGGTAGGTTTGCTGTTAATGAGGAATTAATGACCCAATTCTTTTTATAACTGGACCCAAATCAAAACACAATCCGACCCACAATTGGATAACCCGACCCGTTTCATCTTGCATTGGCCCGATCCACCGCTGCAGGGTTCGCGAGGCGGCCGCCCATGGAGGGGTGAGGCGTGCGCTTCAAACACCGGGAGTTGGCTTCAATTTTTCCCAAACGAGGCGGGCGCAAGAAATAGACTGAGGCGGATGCCTTATACTGCTTTTTTTTTTTACCAAAACGAGGCGGCCGCATGAATGGAAACTGGGCGCGCGCCTGAAATGCCGAGAGTGGCCTTGGATTTTGAGCAACATGGTGCGACCGCCTGGAATAAATGGGGAGGGCACCTCATACCAGCATTGATTTTGGCCTGTGATGCCAGCTTGATGCTGGCGCCTGATTGTACATGGGGCGGGCGCCTGATTTCAAATTCAATTTTTTTTTTTTCAAAAGAACACAGGCCCCAACGTTTTTGCTCCTTTCTCATGAGTTTCCCTACACAACACCACAAAACTAAAACCTTCAGTAGCACCGATTCTATTCTAGATATAAATGCAAAAATTTAAAGCATAATGTACAGAATGACTAATAAAATAAGCAATTAAATCCCGGGTTGCCTCCCGGTTAGCCGCCCTTCTTTAACGTCTTTAGCTAGACCAAATGCCGGGTAAGCCCCCGGCTAGCATCAAATTTTAAGTCTTTGACAAGAATCAGAGAAACGGTCTACTCATACTTAGGATTTTGGAGATAATGCACCTCCATATCCTCATTTATTCCCACGCCATCATGATACATTTTTAGGCGTTGACCATTAACCTTTAAAACCTTGTCTCCGGAGAGACTACCAATTTCAACCGCACCATGCGGATATACCTCCCTCACAATAAAGGAGGTTATTCTCATACGCGTCTCTCCGAATCTCATCCAACTCACTCAAGTGCAATTTTTGCTCCTCACCGGAACCCTCCAAGTTCAAGTTGAACTTTTTGATCGCCCAATAGGCCTTGTGTTCAAGCTCAACCGGCAAATGACAAGGTTTACCAAACACCAATCGATATGGTGACATACCAATTGGTGTCTTGTATGCAGTCCGGTAAGCCCACAACACATCATCAAGCCTTTGACTCCAATCCTTTCTATTCGGGTTCACAGTTTTCTCAAGGATGGACTTTATCTCTCTGTTGGATACCTCGGCTTGGCCATTTGTTTGGGGGTGATAAGCAGTCGACACCTTATGGGTGATATGATATCTCTTGACTAGAGCTTCGACTGTCTTATTGCAGAAATGTGTCCCCCTATCACTTATAATGGCCCTTGGCATCCCAAACCGACACAAAATATTGCTCCTAAGGAAGTTGACCACCACTTTTGAATCATCAGTGCGGGTAGGGATGGCTTCCACCCATTTAGACACATAGTCAACCGCCAACAAAATGTACAAGAAGCCAAATGAATTGGGAAAAGGACCCATAAATTCGATTCCCCAAACGTCAAAAATCTCACAATTTAAGACATAATGTTGTGGCATCTCATCCCGTCGGCCAATATTACCAACCCTTTGGCACCTATCACACGACTGACAAAAAGTGGCCGCATCCCGAAACAAAGTTGGCCAAAAGAAGCCACACTCCAAGACTTTCCTAGCGGTCTTTTTCACACCAAAATGACCACCACACGCATGCTCATGACAGAATTTCAGAACAGAGGACACCTCACTATCGGGAATACACCTCCGAATGACTTGGTCGGCACAATGCCTCCACAAGTTGGGCTCATCCCACACATAATACTTGGCATCACTACGGACTTTGTCTCTTTTAGATTTTGACATCCCCGGAGGGAATTTATTTGAGGCAAGAAAATTGACCAAGTCCGCATACCAAGGAGCTGCTGAATTAACTGCCCAAAGAACCTCATCATGAAACTCACCCCGGATTGGGGCTTGTTTATAAGGCTTGTCCTCCTCCATAACAAGGCGACTCAAATGATCGGCAATTAAATTTTCAGCCCCCTTTTTGTCCTTTACCTCTATATCAAACTCACTCAACAAGAGAATCCATCGAATGAGTCTCGGTTTAGCCTCTTTTTTTGACATCAAGTATTTTAGAGCAGCGTGGTCGGTGTAAACAATGATTTTAGTGCCCAATAAGTAGGACCTAAATTTTTCTAATGCAAAGACTACCGCCAACATCTCTTTTTCTGTGGTGGAGTAATTTCTTTGTGCCCCATTCAAGGTCATAGACGCATAATAAATCACATGCGAGGCACGCTCCACTTTTTGACCCAAAACCGCCCCCACGGCATAATCACTAGCATCACACATGATCTCAAAGGGACGAGACCAATCGGGTGCTTGAATAATGGGGGTGGTTGTCAACCTAGACTTCAACTCATTGAAAGATTTCTTGCAATTATCATCAAAATTAAAATCAACCTCTTTTTGCAACAAGGTGCAAAGAGGTGAAGCAATCTTTGAAAAGTCCTTTATAAACCTCCGGTAAAACCCGGCATGACCAAGAAATGACCGGACTTCACCCACGTTGGTAGGGTAAGGAAGTGAAGAAATGACATCAATCTTAGCTTTGTCAACTTCAATACCCCTTTTTGACACAACATGACCTAACACAATGCCTTGCTCGACCATAAAATGACATTTTTCAAAATTTAGGACCAAATTAGTTTCAATGCATCTATCCAACACTAGTCCTAAATGAGCAAGGCATTCATCAAACGAGTCTCCATGGACAGTGAAGTCATCCATGAAAACTTCCATAAATCTTTCCACAAAATCGGAGAATATACTCATCATGCACCGTTGGAAAGTTCCAGGTGCATTACACAATCCAAACGGCATTCTCCGATAGGCAAAAGTGCCGAAGGGGCAAGTAAATGTAGTTTTCTCTTGGTCTTCCGGGGCGATAGGTATTTGAAAATACCCGGAAAAACCATCAAGAAAACAAAAATACGCCCTTCCGGCTAACCTTTCCAACATCTGATCAATAAAGGGGAGGGGGAAATGATCTTTAAGAGTTACCTCATTCAACCTTCGTAGATCAATGCACACGCGAATCCCCGTTTGCTCCCGGGTTGGAACCAACTCTCCCTTCTGATTGCGGGATACTGTGATTCCGCCCCTCTTGGGCACACACTGTGTGGGGCTCACCCACTTACTGTCGGAGATGGGATAGATGATCCCCATCTGCAGTAGCTTCAGGACCTCCTTCTTTACCGCCTCCATCATTGGCGGATTAAGTCTCCTCTGCGGCTGCCTCACTGGCTTCGCACCCTCCTCTAGGTTGATCCGGTGCATACACAAAGATGGACTAATGCCCTTGAGATCAGCAATAGTCCAACCAATCGCAGATTTTCGCTCCCGAACCACCTCAATCAACCTCTTCTCTTGATCCTCAGTCAAACTGCTAGAAATCACTACCGGAAGCGTCTCTCCCTCACCTAGATAAACATACTTAAGGTGCTCAGGGAGAACCTTCAACTCAAGCTCCGGTGCCTTTTCTATAGATGGAACAAGCTTCTCTACCGGAACCTCTAACTTCATGTGACCATAACCCGGTTCGGTAGCAAACATGGCACTCTCTGTAAGACCCATAACTGCTTCTTTCATCGAATCTGAGATGTCAAAATCCAAGCTAGCATACCCCAAAGCATTCTCTAATGCGGCCTTGAGATCATCATCTCCACTAGACACCTCAAATACCTCCTTAACCAATGGCTCGACCACATCAATGAAACACAATGACTCCGTATCCTTAGGGTATCTCATAGAGTCAAAGATATTGAATTCCATCACTTGGCCATCAAATTCCATTGTCAAGGAACCATTAGACACGTCAAGCTTTGTCCGCGCAGTCGACATAAAAGGCCTCCCTAACAGTATGGGAGCCTTTGGATCCGTCTCCATCTCTAGCACATAGAAATCTGCAGGAAATATCATCTTCCCCACTCTAACCAAAACATCTTCCACCAATCCCTTCGGGTAGGCATTCGACCTATCCGCTAGCTGTATCACCACTCTGGTATCCTGCAGTGGTCCCAACTTCAGTGTTTCAAACATCGAATAGGGCATGACGTTGATTGAAGCCCCCAAGTCTAACATCGCCTTATGCTCAGAAGCATCCCCCAAGCTAACTGGAATCACGAACATCCCTGGGTCACTGCACTTCTTAGGCAATTTCCGCTGATACACTGCAGATACGTGCTCACTAACCTTACCCTTCTTCATGCTCCTCTCCTTCTGATTCCGCTTCAGAGTACACAACTCCTTCAAAAATTTCGCATACCTCGGGACAGTCTGAAGAAGATCCAAGAAAGGAATGTTAACCTCCAACCTCTTGAAGGTATCATAAATCGCCTTGTCAGGCTCTGGCTTTCGATGCTCTCTCAATGCCTCGGGGAATGGAACCTCAGGCTCATAAACAGGAGCCTTAACCCCTGGTGCAACTTCTGTCTGATCCGGTACCTTCTGTACTGGCTCTGAAACCTCAACCTCAATCTCCGGTTCCTCTGCTACAACCTTGTCCTGCAGCTCCTTACCACTGCGAAGAGTGATCGCACATGCATTCTGCTTTGGATTCGGTTCAGTCTGTGAAGGCAGCTTTCCCGAATTCTGAGCCTCCAATCTACCCACAGCATCTGCTATCTGCCCCATCTGTCTCTCTAGACCACTAAGACTCGTATCAGTCTCTTCCGTCTGAATGAAGATTCTTGATACTCGTATCGGTCCTCTGTCAGCTGAGCATCGCTTGATAATGTGCTCATACTCGAGCGATTAACGGAACATATCTTATGTAGACTGTCCTCGCTGTTGCGGTTCTTTGCTTCAGCTGCTCTTCTTGCGTTGTCCGTTGTCCAAATGGTGGTCTATAACCCCGATACTGCTGCTGCGGTAACCCCTGTGATTACCAAACTGTCCCCGACCACCCGATCGATTCTGGCGCCGACATGTACTCCCATCTCGAAATTAGGATGATTTCTCCAGTTGGGGTTATAAGTGTTACCCATCGGTCTCTGTCCCTGCTGCACAAAACCAACTGCATTGACATCTTCTATCTCACCTGTCTGCAACGAAGGGCACGAATCTGTAGGGTGCGTAATGTCATAGCAAATCCCACACGGCTTCGGTGTCTGACCCAGAACCAGCTGCTTTACCATACCCTTAAGATCCTTCATATCTGTCTCGAGCTTACTGGTCAACCTACTGCTAGAACCCGCTGCGCTAACTTTGTCTCACGCGTTGACCTTTTGCCATGGGTCCTCGTGCTCTTGGCTAGCTCCTCAATCAACTTTTTAGCTTCATCAGTGGTCTTATTCAAAACACTTCCCCCACAACACGAATCCACTAACCTCTTATCCTGAATGGTCAACCCTCCATGAAAATAGACAATCAGCTGATCCTCCGTAAACCCATGATATGGACAACTCCTACAAAGCTTGTGGAAGCGATTGTAGTAATCGTATAGAGTCTCATCTGCCTTTTGCTCCATATTGCTGATGTCCCTCTTCATTACATTAATTTGGTCCTGAGGGAAGAACTCTTCCAAGAATACTTCTTTCATCTGCTGCCATGTCGTGATACTGTTAGGGGGCAAGTGGTAGTACCAATCATTCGCGTTATCTTTCAGTGTGAAAGAAAACGCCCTCAATAACAGATGCTCGATCGGAAGCGACGGCGGCCTCATACTCTGACAGATTTGCACAAATTGAGAGATGTGCTGATTGGGATCCTCTCCAGGCATCCCTGTGAAGTGCGGTAGCTGATTGAGTAGCCCCGGCTTCAACTCAAATGTCACCCCTGCAGGTAAAGTGGGGAATTGGACGGCATGTGGTTGCTCATTCCAATTCGGTGTAGTCCTTTGCCTCAGAGTCTGTGGTGGAACTGCTTGTTCTCCACCACCACCACCATTATTATTTCCGTCCTGCATCCTTTCAGCTAATAATATCTCCTTGATTCTCCTGCTTTGTTGTCGCCCTTTCCTGAAAGAACGTTCTATTTCTGAATCAAGAGGCACACGTAAGTTATTAGTAGAACGGGTGTGCACCATGCACGGTTACACACCACAGGGAGAGCAGGGTACAACACTTAGCAGATAACACAAATACTAAAACAAAAATAAATAAAAAGAAAAAGAAATAGATTAAGAACAGAATAAGATCGCAAACAATTACACCGTTCCCCGGCAACGGTGCCAAAATTTGGTAGGCTTTATCGCAACGCCTGCAAATTACTACAAGGACTCCTAAAAATGTAGATAGTGAAAGTCCAGGATCGATCTCAGGGAACAGTATTGTAAACGATCAAGTCACACACACAAATGGGGGGTTTTTGTTCGTTGAATAATTATAATCCTAAGACGGGAATTAAAATCTAATTTATAAATAATAATGTAAAAGAACACTTTGGACAAGCAAAATTATCCCCGTCTATCAGTCAATATCACTGGAATGATTCTTTCTTTCTTTCCCCTAATTACTTGATCACGAGATATAAAATCTCTATCTCTTCTTTGATAGTAGTCAATAGCGGCGACACGCTCAACTAAAAACCCTAATTAATAAATAAAACCTAGCCGACACGATCAAGGTTCTAAATACAAATTGATGCAAAATTAAGAGATGAAGATCAAAGAATTAATCTATTATTATTTCAAATAGATTTAAAGTCAATTTTACTTTAATCACCATTCAAGATGACACATTCATGAATAACGAAGATGCTACAATGACAACACTAGTCCGACACGATAAAAGGGAAATCTAGCAATAATCAATTAACAGGATTAAGGGATTGATCAATTTCTCAAAACCCTAGAAATTGATTTGAAATAAGCACAAGTAAAATTGCAATTAGGGAAGAAATAATAAAAAGAAATCAAACCTCAATTGAAAGTCAAGACGGTTCAAAAATTACAAATCCAAAGCAATGAGATTTAGCCTTCCATGGAATTCAAAAGCTTCAACTTTGTTCTATGAAAAACTAGGGGAAAAAGATGATAAAAAAAGAAGCCCTAAAAAAAATAATGTTAAGAAGTCTTTATACTCCTTCCTAAAAAACCTAAAAACTAATTAATAGAAATAATAATAAAAAAAAATATAAAAGAAAAATAAAATAAACTTTATTAAAAATAATACTCCTCCATGCATTGGTCATTGTGCCGGTCCACAAGTTGAATTCCAATCCACGTGCACAGCATCAGCATCAAGCAAAATTTTGAAAAACCATTTCTTGACTTCTACTTTGGTCACCCATCTCTTCATACTTTCATTTTGGTCACTAAAGTTTCCACATTGTTGCACTTTGCCCTCCTTGAATGCAGTTGACCTGACTTGACTTGAATATTGACCTTCTAATTAGCCTCTCCAAAATACCATTGTCCCGAATTACATACAAATGCTAACAATAATATCCCTATTACATTCTTTCCTCGCTAATACAAAGTATAGCAATTTTAACTCAAATAAACACAACATAAACCAAAATTGCTATAAAATGTCAAGAAAATCGAGGAATTACCATAGCTAAAAATTAACCTATCACCTACCTAAAATCGTTCTCTCCCCCTTTCAGCGAGCAAGTATTGGGTCAGAGTTCCGGGTGGTCGGTTAATCAGTTTCTCTCCGGTCAGGGATTCGTTTCCAGTAGTCTCAGAGATGGCAGATACACAAGTTTCAGCGGGTTTGGGTCCGAATACGGGTGTTGATCCAGCTCAGAGTCAGAATGTCAGTCAAGGTGTAGGGCCAGATCAAGGTCAGAATGTGGGGCCAAATGTAGCTTTGAATGCCTCTCCTAGCAGTGGTTATGGCATGGGTCCTCATATAACACCCCCAGGAAGTCCGTTTGTTAACCCTCACCCAGGTTTTAACTTTTCTCAGGAGGCTTCTCTCAGTGCTGCTCTCGAAGCTTCTCGTGCCAATGAGGATGCCGGTTGGGCCCGTTATGTCGAAGTAATGTGTATGCAAGGTGTTGCCGTAATCCGTCGCCCCGATGGGTCGTATGAAGAAATCAGGGAAGAGCCCGATGTTACTATCACCGGCACTGGTTTTGTTCCCCCGTCCTCACCTAGGCAAGGCTTTCACAATGCGCCCCCACCAATCTCCTATGGTGTGCCTAGCTCCTTTTCGATGCCAACTCATGGGAGTATGTCAAGACCTCCCCCCGTCCCTGTGTTTACTTATGGCGGGCAATATGGGCTGAGAGGCAAATAGAGCTCCTTCCCGAAGGTCAGTGCTTAGGACCAGTTTGTGTTTTATCCCCAAAATCAGTTTGGGCAGAGTCAGCAGCCTAGTGGTGTAAACCAAGAGCAGTTTGGGTATGTTCAGAATCAGTTTGGGGCTCAAGGTCAAAGTCCGTATAGCAGCGCAGGTCAGCCTTCCAACCCAGCCTTTGGTGGTCAGTTTGTTGCTCCTCATGATCAGTCCAATCAGCAGCAGAGCGGGTATCATTTGTCGGGAAGCCAGATTTGCCAGGATCAGCTCCCGCAGTATCCACAGTCCCAATTCCAAAGCAACATCCCCCAGCCTGCAGTTTGTTCTCCTCTCACCCAGCATCTGTATGGTTCCACCCGTATTCAGCTCCGTGCATCAGTATCAGGTCTCCTGCCCATGGTCAGGTTGGAAGTCAGTCAGTGCAGTTTGGGCCCCAGAATCCCGACGTTCAATTTAATGGTTACGACATATACGGGAACAGAATCCCCAGCTCGGTAGGCTTAGTGGACAGCAATGTTAGCGTGCCTAGCACTTTTGGTCTTCCTCCGGCTGCCTTGCCTATCAGATCCATGCCGGAATTTCTAGTGCCATCCTCGACGGTAGCTCCAACTGTAGGGCAACCCCCATCTTCCGAGGTTTCAAGTTTGAAAGAAGAGCTGAAGTATGTGAAAGAGCAATTGCACAAGATGACTTTTGGGTCCAGCATGTTCAACTCCGTAGAGCTCAAGGACTCCAAGGCCCTCCCAAAGAACTTCAAGATGCCCTCCATAACTAAGTTTGAAGGCTCCACATGCCCTAAAACTCACATGAATAGCTACATCATGTCTATGGGTGCCAAAGGGGCCACCGAGGAGATGCTAGCCCTCTACTTTCACTTGTCCCTCGATGACTCTCCTTTGAGATGGTTTCTAGGCCTTAAGCCGGAAGCGAGGGCTACGTGGTCCCAAATCAGTGATGCTTTTTTGGACAAATACAAAGGAAGTGTTGAGTGGTACACCACTCGTAGTGACTTGATCGGCACCATCTAGAGGCACGATGAGTCCGTAACAGACTTCTATAAGAGGTGGAACAAGAAGCTTAATGAGTTGGTTCATCCAATTCCCCTCTCTGACCAGAAGTCCATCTTCCTTTCATGTGTTAAGCCAGCTGTCAGGGAAGCCATTGGGCGTGGGTACTACCCAAATATGTGAGAAATGGTGAGTGTGGGGGCCGAAAGCGAGAATGCCACCTATTCCATCATTCCAAGCTCTACCCCCGTTGCTTTGAAGGGTAAGGAAACTGCTGTCTCTAACACCGTCAGCTATATTCGAGGGGAGAAGGGCCAGTTATTCGGCCGTGGTGGAGGAAGGCCTCAGCGACAGAAATTTGATGATTTGGGGATGCCGATCAAAGAGGTATTTAATGGTTTGGTAAAGACTGGGCTGATCAAGCCTCTGGATAATTACAACCCGGTTAAGGCAAATCCCAATCTGGATGCTAGCAAGTACTGCCAGTACCATCAGTATCCTGGGCATGTCACCAATGACTGCGCCCCTTTGAAGCTGTTCATCCAAAGGCTTATTGGGGAAGATTGAGAAGGCTCCTCGCCCCAATGTGGTTACCAATCTTCTTCTGTGATCTTCACCAGAACCCAGGGCCCTCCCATCCAATATTAATGCAGTCAATCAGTTTTCATAGGTTCTAGAATGTCCTTTATCGGACATGAGTCTGTCAAGTCCAAGATGGACCAGTCTTTTCTTTTTATGATAAAAATCTTTGTTTCTCTTCTTGCTAGACTCGAGACATCACTTGCACACCCACATTACACTTAATTGAAATGGTCTTATCCTAGATGATCACTTGTGCTGCTCAACCACTAATGCTTTGAAATGACTCATGTTTAAATTAATCGGAGTGAGAAAATCAACTGATATCTTTCTCAAATTGGGGCGTACCAACTCCCTATCTTGTATCACATATGCTCACATCTCTTTCATCATCCTAATCATTTCATTGCTCGATGAATTTGCATAAATCTGTTCTCGTTTAAAGCTTAAGCAAGCAATGAAGACTTAATTTCGTTTAGGTCATCTGGTAGGGATTGCGGTTGAAGTCTTTCGCCCTAGGGATGCCATTACCCCGCCCTCACCAAATAATATCCTTTCATTTCAAGATCGGCATGTTTTGAAACCTTGTTTAGCCATCACCTTTGCTCCTTGCCGGGAGAAGTCCAAGTAATGCCAAGAAGTTAGCTTCGAGAGTCGGCGGTGCGCAAAATATTCAAGTCATGAAGGAAGGACAGATATAATCCTTAGCTCCTCAGGAAGCCTTCCAAATTCTCAAAAGAAGGATTTTAAATCCTCACAATCTCAGATATAATCCTAAGCTCCTCAGGAAGCCTTCCAAATTATCAAAAGAAGGACTGTCGATCCTCGCAATTCAGCAAAAATCCCCGACTTCTCGAGAAGCTCTCCAATGTTCATAAAAGAGCCCAAACCCTCAAAAGTTCGCAAGAGTTATCGATAGCTTGGACTTCCTCTCACCATTACCTTAAATCAATCCCAAGCCATCCTCTCGATTTTGGAGGATATTCCCATTACCATTACCCTTTCCTTTGGCCAAAGTCAAAATCTGACCTCTCATTCTTAGAGGCAATCAATATCCTAACCATAGAAATCCTAAACACATCCCTGCAAGCCAACCTCTCATCTTTAGAGGTTCAGTCAGTAAAAGGCCTAGCCGACCTCTCATCTTAAGAGGTCATCCACTTCCAAAACTACCCAATTGCCGATCGAAGCCCGGAAACCCAGCTACAGTCCCTACCGAATAGTAATTTCATTCTAATATCTTCGAGATTTAAATCAGATTAATGCTTCATTTCTCGCTTAAATCGGAGCCAAATCCATCTCGGCTCAAACGATCCTCAATCAAAGATTGTGCAAATTCAATCCTTCCCTTTGACACTTCATGTGAGCATATTTCATTTCTCTTCCGTAAACACTTGCCGTGGATGTCCCACTGGGGCTTCGCATCCGTGTCTTTCATCGACACTCCAGGAGGACATGTTTCTCAATTCTCCCATCCTTAAAATCCTCAAAGGTCCTCAGGTCCTCGAATTTCAACATTCATTTTCCTTTCAATCGGGACTCGCCCGAACTACGACGACCTGAGCTCTTCATAATGGAGGGAACGTAGGCAACCATAATTGGTCCGGTCAAAATCACAAACAAATCTCAGAAAATCCGGTCTCATCAAGGACCGTCCCTATACACTTTCCATCCTTCCGAGCTTGATTCTCTATACTAGTTGGTTTTCTCCTTGTGATTAAACAAAATATTTGTTCATATCAGATTTAGTGATTGAATAACCCGAACATTAATAAAGGGTTTTAAGCAGCCTCGTGATCATCACGAATAAGGCAGGTTTTCAAGTGTCTCGATATGTCTTCTCTTTCTACATTCTAGGAAGATAGAACCAAACACTGTCCTTCTGTCAGCAGGGGATTCCATACACTTTTCCACACCTTATTGTGCTTATACTCTCTCAAAAGAGTCAAACCCTAAACGAGTGTGTCATACACCAATTCGGGATCCAATCCCATTCTTCGAAAGATGTGCCCCTGCACGTGTATATTTTCGAGTCTATGACTGATTGACTAGGGTCTGAAAAAATGGGTGCCTCCTTGGTCGCATGATGATTCTGCCTGTAACGAGACTACATTGGACCTCTCTTCATAACGTTCCATTTTGGGCCAAATGTTGGATCTTGGGGCTGATATCAAGGTTGAAGATGGATTTTGGGATGTTGTGACTGCTGGAAGTTGCCTTTTGCGAATCTGTCCTTTTACAAATGCTGGGGCTGGTTTCCAAAGAAAGTCTGTTAACGTGACCATCCATCAGACGTCAGCACTGGCTGAATCTGCAGCATTCCATCGACGATCCGATACTTGCTCAAAACCTGTCCAAAGCAGCCCAAAACTGTATATATCCTTTCCCCTTACTCACCAGGCGCATGGGAGAGGATTTGGCACACTTTGCACCCAATACATCCACAAATAACACCCAATACATTACCAACCCCCAACAAATGCCATTCTTTTTTGCCATTTCTTGGGACTGACTAATGCATATAAACAAATAAGTTTAGATGCTATCAAGAGAATGCATTAGTTGCAAAATACAAAAAATTTTGTTTTACAAAGTGAGAAGCAATAGAATAGTGCATGCATTGTTTCTTCTCTCTCTCTCTAAGAGTCCTAAAGCATGGCAAAAGGGGACCACCGCAATCAATCCGGCTCTGAGTCGTCGCCATGATGCTCACCGCCCTCCTCAGAGCCACTCTGCTCCTGGCCATCGCCGCCGCCCTCCTGCTCCTCATGGATCTCGCCATCAGAGTCATCATCCTCCTCATCTAGGGCCCAAGGCTGGGGCTCGCCGCAATGTCCGTGCCACTGGGGCACTGCGGCAAGCGGGGGCTGGAAAGGATCATCCTCACCATCATCGTCAAAGGACCGTCTTGCAATGACAAATGAATCAAAAGTCCGTTTTGAAATGGCAAATCATCATCAAAGGTCCGTCTTGCAATGGCAATGTTCATCAATAACCAGTCTGGCAATGGCAAATCATCAGCAACACCCGTCTCGCAACGGCAGATCGTCAGCAAAGTCCATCTTGCAATGGTAATATCAATAACAAAATTCGTGTTCTACCCGGCAAGTGCTTCCAAAGCCAGCCAATCACTTCAAGTGATCTTTGTGTGCACAATCCCTGCAGGTAAGCACAGTACAGGTATGAAAGTATATCTTATTTCAACTACGAATCATCATATTTTATTTTCCTTAGGGTTTATTTCCCTCATTCTCGGTTTGAGGCACCATACATTCTCACTTCTTAGTTTAAGGCACCATACGTTCTCACTTCACGGTTTGAGGCACCATACGTTCTCACTTTCTCGGTTTGAGGCACCATACTTTCTCACTTCTCGGTTTGAGGCACCATACATTCTCACTTTCTCGATTTGAGGCACCATACGTTCTCATTTCTCAGTTTGAGGCACCATACGTTCTCACTTTCTCGGTTTGAGGCACCATACGTTCTCACTTCTTCGGTTTGAGGCACCATACGTTCTCACTTCTCGGTTTGAGGCACCATACGTTCTCACTTTCTCGGTTTGAGGCACCATACGTTCTCACTTCTTCGGTTTGAGGCACCATACGTTCTCACTTATCGGTTTGAGGCACCATACGCTCTCACTTCTCGGTTTAAGGCACCATACGTTCTCACTTCTTCAGTTTGAGGCACCATACGTTCTCTCATCTTCGGTTTGAGGCACCATACGTTCTCATTTCTTCGGTTTAAGGCACCATACGTTCTCACTTCTCGGTTTGAGGCACCATACGTTCACACTTCTTCGGTTTGAGGCACCATACATTCTCACTTTCTCGGTTTGAGGCACCATACGTTCTCACTTTCTCGGTTTGAGGCACCATACGTTCTCAGTTTGAGGTACCATACGTTCTCACTTTCTCGGTTTGAGGCACCGTACGTTCTCACTTTCTCAGTTTGAGGCACCATACGTTCTCACTTCTTCGGTTTGAGGCACCATACGTTCTCACTTATTCTGTTTGAGGCACCATACGTTCTCACTTCTCGGTTTGAGGCACCATACGTTCTCACTTCTTCGGTTTGAGGCACCATACGTTCTCACTTCTTTCGGGTACAAACACCCTTGTTATCTCAAATCGCGGGTGACTCCCAAAGAAAAAGTCAAATCGCGGGTGACTCCCAAAGAAAAAGTCAAATTGCGGGTGACTCCCAAAGAAAAAGTCAAAATCGCGGGTGACTCCCAAAGAAAAAGTCAAAATCGCGGGTTACTCCCAAAGAAAAAGTCAAAATCGCGGGTGACTCCCAAAGAAAAAGTCAAATCGCGGGTGACTCCCAAAGAAAAAGTCAAATCGCGGGTGACTCCCAAAGAAAAAGTCAAATCTTCGGGGTGACTCCCCTTGGAACATTCAATCTTCGGGGTGACTCCCCTTGGAACAGTCAATCTTTCGGGGTGACTCCCCTTGGAACAGTCAACCTTCGGTGACGAACAAATAATCTTTCGGGGTGACTCCTCGAAACCAATCTTCGGTGACTCCTCGAATTCCAATCTTCGGTGAATCCCCTTGGAACAGTCATTCTTGGGTACAGAGCCCGTGGCCTCTCTTTAGTGCCACCTCTTTGTTGAACTACGATTCGGCTTGATTCCCTCACGGGATACGTAGGAATCCTTTTCATAAAAGGTCCAGCCACATGACCACTATGGTCGCTTTCCCCCGGACACAAATGTCCATCTTGACGAACTACAATTCGGCTTGATTCCCCCACGGGATACTTAGGAATCCTTTTCATAAAAGGTCCAGCCACATGACCACTATGGTCGCTTTCCCCCGGACACAAATGTCCATCTTGACGAACTATGATTCGGCTTGATTCCCCCACGGGATACGTAGGAATCCTTTTCATAAAAGGTCCAGCCACTTGACCATCTTGGTCATCTCTTTCCCCGCCGTTCGTGTCCGGCCCATGATTCTCATTTTATCGACGACCCCACTTCTCACAGAAGTGATGTCGCCGAGTGGCTCTGTGAGTACCCCGACCCGAACTCGTGATTGGCATTATTTTTGGGCTCATATTATTTGCTAAAAAGCACTTTGAACCCAAAATAATCCATTCATTCCTTGATCAATTGGGCCTACTTTCCTGCGGCCCAAGTTGTCACAAAGATGTACGCTGTCGTCCGACATAGGACGACCCCAAGGCGGTGGAAACTTTCTGTCGTCCGACATGGGATCTCCCATCAGCATGCCTATAAATAAAGGGCATGGCTGATCATTTTAAGGGGGATTTTGGCAAGTAAGGAAGCTCTGCTAAAATCAACACTCACTCACTCTCTCATATACACACACTCACCTCCCTCCTCACACACACACACATCCAAGCCAAGATCCAAAGAAAAGCTTTCCTTTGTTGGTGTGTTGAAGGGGTAAACATCATACTATTAGTGCCTTTACCTTATGGACTACAATAGGTAGCCACTAAACCCTCTCTCTCTCTGATTAACTCTTGCATATTCATCTATATCATCTTGCATGCTTATATGTCTTGATATTATGTGAAACATTTGGGATTTTGCATGATAAAAGTGGTGGAGAGGTGAATCTTCCATATTCACTTCTCCCCTCCTCAGATCTGAACATTTGGTGGCCTTAACACGATTAAAGTTTGCATCTTGGTTAGCTTCCTTTGAGTTAGGAGGTGATGGCTACATGACAATGGCCATAGATATGTGACTCATCACATTTGGCCATTAAAGCCATGTGATCCTCCCATAATACTCACGTAGTGTTACTATTTTACTGTTTCCAGTTGATAACATAGCTTAGTTTTGCATTGAGAACAAGGTGGAATCAATGCATTTGAAGGGCAGAAGGCCTGCTGGTGTCGGACGACACAGGATCCCTCAAAGGATCTTGTGTCATACGACATACAGTTCCCAGAAAGCTGTCTGGCTTTCAAGGACTTCAGATCCACTCAGATCGGTTCCCTTTGTGACTCAAAGCTATGCTTAAACAGTAGTTTTTGTTCATTTAACACTATTTGGGGAACCTAATTGATGGAGGCGGTTTGTCATATGACATGGACAGCCTTGGGTGTCCTATGTCATATGACATCCGTATCATTAAATGTCAATCTTGACTTTGCTCACTCTAATCAACCCCAAACTGAGCTTAGACCCTAAATAGTGTCTTTTCTTAGTTAAAATAATCTTGTTCCAATTTCCAGAGTAGCTTTGGTGTTGTAAGAAGCAATCTGACCAGGAGGCTTCCTGTCGTCCGACATCCCTCTCTGGGGAAGTCCTGTGTCGGACGACATCCAAGCTTCCTGAGCAGACTGTCTCAGTTCTTGCCTTGTAATGCAAGTCATCATTTGTAAAGGGTGTGGCCCCCTGTCATGGCTCACAAGTTGTATCCATTCTGAATTACCATCAATGAAATCCAAGTTTGCATGCCCTGTTTATTGACACAAATCGCACACACTTTGAATGTTTATAATTGTCCAATGTTTGATTGAAAGTCTCGAAAGAGGCGTGTTGGGTGAACTCCCAAGTTCTTCCCAACACGTAACCTGACCCCCGAACCCAAATTCTCTTTAAAAAAAGGTTTTTCAATGTTTTCCTTTAAAAACGGCGTGGCGACTCCCAAAAATTTCAAAATTCAAAAAGATAAACAACTTTTCGGAGGCCGTTCATTCACATTGTAGAATGTGTAATACATGTCTGCTTTTTGGAAGCCCAAGATATGGAACCTCCTCCAAGCAAGAACACCCAACCACTAGTAGAAGATGAATCTTCTTGGTTGATCCAACTAGCATCTGTGTAACCTTCTAATATAGAAGGATGTCCACTATAACACAAACCATAGTCCATAGTACCTTTTAAGTACTTGAACACCCTTGTTATAGCATGCCAATGCTGTCTACTAGGATTACTAGTGAACCTGCTTAATCTTCCAACTGCATAAGCAATATCAGGTCGAGTGCCTGTCATAGCATACATCAAACTGCCTATGGCTTTTGAGTATTCGAGCTGTGACACAGGTTTACCAGCGTTTGACACAAGTTTCTCAGTTGGATCCATGGGAGTACTAACTTTAGAACAATTATCACAATTAAACCTCTTGAGAATTTTCTCAATATAATGAGATTGTGTAATTGCAATTCCCTTGTTCGTCCGTTTAATCTTTATACCAAGAATTACGTCGGCTTCTCCCATGTCCTTCATAGAAAACTTTGATGACAAAAACTTCTTAGTTTCATCAACTACATTTTGGTCTGTGCCAAAAATCAACATGTCATCTACATATAGGCAGATGATTACACCTTTACCGGATTCATCAAATCTGCTATATACACATTTGTCGGACTGATTTAATACAAAACCATTCGACAAAACAACCTCATCAAATTTTTGATGCCACTGTTTAGGTGCTTGCTTCAGCCCATATAATGACTTAATTAACTTACATACCTTATGCTCATTACTTGGCATAATAAATCCTTCAGGTTGTTTCATATACACTTCTTCTTCCAAATCACCATTTAAAAATGTTGTTTTGACATCCATTTGATGAATCAATAGATTCTGAATAGCTGCCAAAGCTATCAGTAATCTAATAGTAGTGATACGAGCAACCGGTGCATAGGTATCGAAGTAATCGATCCCTTCCTTTTGTCTATAGCCTTGGATTACCAATCGAGCTTTAAACTTGTCAATTGTTCCATCGACTTTCATCTTCTTTTTGAAGATTCATTTGCACCCTAAAGGTTTACAGCCTGGTGGTAAATCAGACAAGATCCATGTATTATTTTCCATAATAGAACCAATCTCATCATCGATTGCTTCTTTCCAAAAACCAGCATCTCGAGATTTTATTGCTTCATTATAGGTTCTTGGATCCTCCTCTATACTATAACAGTAAGAGTATTGAGATTCAATATGATCTCTTGATCCCATAACTAAATATAGTTGAAAATCAGAACCATATGATTTAGCTTTTCTTGCTCTTTTACATTTACGAGGTTCGGGCGTCTCACTTGGTACATCAATTGAATGATCATCCATTTGAGATTCAGCCGACTTTGGTATAATATCCTTTGGTCTAGGTATTGAAGAGAAACGATTCTCATCAAAGATTGCATCTCTTGATTCTATAATTGTGTTAATAGAAATGAAATCATTAGGTTCTATAACATAAAACCTATATGCCTTGGAATGCTCAGCATATCCAACAAAGATGCAGTCAATACCTTTTTCTCCCAACTTTTTCCTTTTAGGGTTCGGAAGTCTAACCACGGCCCTACATTCCCAAACTCACAAAAATGTCAAGTGTGGTCGTTTCTTAAACCAAAGCTCATATGGGGTAATTTTGTTCCTTTTATTAGGAACTCTATTCAATAAATGACAGGCCGTTAACATGACTTCTCCCCAAAACCCGTCACTCAAGCCCGAGTAAGATAACATGGCATTAACCATTTCTTCAAGAGTTCTATTCCTCCTTTCAGCCACACCATTTTGTTGTGTTACATAAGGAGTCGTAGTTTCATGAATTATCCCTACGGTTTGGAAATATTTCAGATCATAATATTCACCACCTCTATCCGTACGTAAGATTTTAATCAAGCCATTTAGTTGAAGTTCAACTTCTGTTTTATAAATTTTAAATTTATCTAGGGCTTCATCTTTTGCATGCAGCAAATAAATATAGCAAAACCTAGAAGCATCATCTATAAAAGTGACAATATATTTTTATTGTCTAAAGATGGAGTTGCATGAAAATCACATAAATCACTATGAATCAATTCAAGTTTTACAGAATTCCTTGTAACACTTTTAAAAGGTTTTCTAGTGATTTTTGTCAACATGCAAGTATTACACTTTTCCATATTATTATCAATAACAGGAATCAAACCATCTTTGGACATTTCAAGCATTCTTTTATAGTGCACATGTCCTAACCGAGCATGCCATAATGAGGAATTGATAACAACAGAGGAAGTCATATAAACAGAACTAGAGTTAACATGAATTTTATTTAAATTCAACATAAACATCCCATTGTTATAATAACCAAACCCTACAAATACACCCAACTTCGATAAGATATACTTATCGGATTCATAAACTTTTTTATAACCACACTTGTTCAAGACAGGACCAGAAATTAAATTCTTACGAAGTTTAGGTACATATAAAATATTAAACAAAGAAATAGTTTTTTTCCGAACTGAATTCCAACACCACACTTCCTCTTCCTTGAATAGGAGCAGAATGGTCATCACCCATGTAAAGGACAGATCCGTCTTCCATTGGTTCATATGTCTTAAACCAACAACGATCTTTACATACATGAGTTGTGGCACCGGAATCAATCCACCATGCAATAGCATCATCCTGCACATAAAATGCCTCAAAAATTAGTGAAACAGAATTTTTAATAAATCTGTTCCAACGAAGTATCAAAATCTGACCTTGGTTTTGAGAATGGTCCTTAGACCCCTTTCCCGAACCACTGGTGCTTGCGCCATTCTTGTTGTTTCCAACACGACAATCCTTCTTAAAGTGACCAGTTTTGCCACACTTCCAACATGCCAATTTAGGCTTCTTGTTGGGACCAGAACCTTTGTCTTTGAAACTACGTTTCTTTCCTTTGTTTTTATTATTTCCACCCTCATCAATCATATTTACCGAGGGTCCAGCAACTTCTTTTCCTTTGCCTTTGTCATTCTCTTGCGCCCTAAGAGATTCCTCTATGCACAAGTGACTTTCAAGTTGAACCAAAGACAGATCGTCTTTACCATGTTTCAAAGTGTGTTTGAAGTCCTTCCAGGAGGGAGGCAACTTATCAATCACACTTGAAACAGATATTGACTCATCCATCTTCAACCCATGTTGTGTATATTGTCCAAGGATTCTAAGGAGTTCATTGAATTGTTCCATGACAGGTCTTGAATCGACCATCTTGTAATTATTAAAATTACTTACAAGGAACTTCTTACTAGAAGCATCCTCTGCCATGTAGTCATCGTTTTCCCACTTCGATCTACGTCTGATTGCTTCCAAGTTATCATCTTCAAGCAATTCTAGAATATGGGTAGATAGAACATACACTACTTTTAACGTTGTTAAAAGGAAGTGCATCTTCTTTTGCCAACGCCTGAAATCTTATCCTTCAAATTTGTCTAGCTTTCCAAACTTAGTCGTCATCTCTTTCAAAGTACTTCCACCAGCCATGAGTATCACAAAATACTTTATTCGTTTGTAGGGGAATATAGGGTCTTGATCTTGATAACAAGGCTGGATATGTGATTGAATCGTGTATAATCCACTATCCGAATAAAGTATTTCGACCCTTAATGCCTGGGTTACACGAAATCCTTATTGGGATAAGACAATCACGTAATTTGTTTCTAGGTAAAGAGAACAAATCTAAAACTTGAGAATTTTTTTGCTTTCGTTATTGTTGTATCACTCTTGTGTTTTTCATGTGTGTACAAATGAGATCAATCACTGTATATATACAGATGGAGAGGCATCAGATAAAGGGTACAATCAAAAGCCATGACTTTAGCCAAGCAATGTGTCTTTTCATTTTGAACTTGCACCTGTTCAGGAACTGCTCGGCCGAGTTAAGGGACTCGCTCGGCCGAGCAAAGATGTCCCAAGTCATTTTGCCCAACTGCACGGCCGTGTCTTTTGAATTTGTACGGCCGTGTCAATCATACTGCTCGGCCGAGCAAGGCATATGTCTCGGCCGAGCAAGACTGTCCAGAGCCTTTGCCAATCTGCTATGCTATGCTCGGCCGAGTCAAGGACTCTGCTCGGCCGAGCACATCAGCAAAATGTGTTACCCTTTAACTTTTACTTCTTTATCGAGGTTGACTTCGTTTTAGCTCAAATGAGTGTGTACTCCACACTTTCCCTTACTCGTATTCGAGTCTATTACGAATCACATTGATCTCTAGTAAATCAACATTACAATAAAATAGTTGATGACACTAAAATCACCAACATACAATCTATGTACTAACGAGTAAAACACTTCTTTAAATTGTTTGACAAATCAACTTGACACTTATTATGGGATGGAGGGAGTATAAGATTAATACTAAGACCTCCTTTATCAACAATCCAATCCAATCCATTTCAACAATATAATACTATTTCTCTCTCTTCCACATATATCATTTACAATCCAAATCAATCTCCTTCATTTTTTGACTTTATTCACAATCCAATCCAACCAACCAACCAACCCAACTCAAATATCATTTATTTTTTATTTTTTATTACATATATTATTAACCTCATTTTTTCTTATTTTTTATCTTATAATTGTAGCGTTGTGAGGAAAAAGAATTTTTATCCTTTTCGTTTTGAGACGCCACCTATATTATTCGATTGGAGAAAATAGGAAAACCATTTTGAAAGAGATTTGGGTTCGGGGCTTAGGTTATGAAATGGGTAGGTCAAGGAGCATCCATTTCACCCAATCCGGAGATCGGTCTTGCTAAAGAAAAGAGAGATTTTCAAAAGAAGAGAAAAACGATTTTAAATATTATGAACAAAGGTCCATTTAACAGGGTTAAACGGAATGTAGGATTGATTGCTTCGAGACCGTCTCCATGATTTGGAGAGGCTCTAGGCCGATCCTAGATTCTATGGACTTATACCACTTTAACAATCAATTAGAAAGGGATTTAGGGGTTACCTTGCGTGAGGTGATTTGGGCAGAGTTTCGACTCAAGTTTAGAATCGACTCTTGACACGGACAGAGCTTCGCCTCGGTCCTTGACTTGGAGCTTGATGTTTGTTTATCAACAAGGTTGACAAACAAACTATGAGGTGAGTTTTTAGGGTGATTTTGTAGGGTTCTTTCAGGGAAAGAAGCCAACAAAATGTGTGTGTGTGTTGTGAAAATTTGCGGTCGATTCCGGGGGGTCTCAATCTTGGAAGTCACCAAGTATTTATAGGGAATGGATAGGAAGAAGTGGAGAGGTAAAACCCTATCAGATGGTTCTAGACCCCAAAACTTATTGGTTGGCCGGAGAGATAAAGTTTTATCCCGAAAAGAGGTTGAAATCGACGAGGGAACTGTCGTCTGCAATCTGCAGAGGGGGGATATCTCGCGCGAGACACGCCATCTCACGGCGAGATATTGCTCCTGTGGACAGTTTTGTCCTTTCCTCGTTATCTCGTATGCAGTTTAGTCCCAAACTAACGGTGGTTAGTCAAAACTTAACGAAACATGACGAAATGGTGGATTTCTACTTCTTGACTCAAAGCGAGACTTAGAGTGGTATAAGTATGTTCTGATGTGTTCAGAATGGGGTGTCTACAGAGCCCCTCGGCGACATGTCTTATGAAAGAAGTCATGTCGACGATAGAAAAGACATCATTCTGAACATCGGGATGGTCGGACCGCACGGCTTCCTACGTATCTCTATCGGAGAATCAGACCATGACGTAGTTCGACTCCAAAACACGAAAAGGCTGCTTTAGGCATTTTGAAAATCATTTGAAAATCGCGGAGATTTTGTTTTTGAAAAGGTAAATTCATACTGAGGAATCAAATCAAGACCCAATTCAGAATATACCTGCCTGTCTGAAGATTCGCCTGTCTGGGCTCCGAACCTGCGGAAACTATGTTAGAACACAAAGGCTTACCTGTCCGGTCCCCTGAGTCCTGTCGGTTTTGTGACGATTCGCCTTTCTGGGCTCCGAATCGGGCTTTTTGTTGTTGGGGATGACGATTCACCTATTTGGGCGTTGAATCGGGCTTTTGGTTCGATGATCCACCTGTCTGGGCGTTGGATCGGGCCTTTTGGTTTGACGATCCACCTGTTTGGGCGTTGGACCGAGCTTTTCTGATGACGATCCACCTGTTTGGGCGTTGGACCGGGCTTTTCTGATGACGATCCACCTGTTTGGGCGTTGGACCGGGCTTTTCTGATGACGATCCACCTGTTTGGGCATTGGACCGGGCTTTTCTGATGACGATCCACCTGTTTGGGCGTTGGACCGGGCTTTTTTTCTTTGATGATTCACCTTTCTGGGCTCTGAATCATGTGGATTGAGTTGATCTTTGGACCACTCGGTTTTCGGGCGACTGGTTCCGTACTGGGCGATCGTGCGCATGTCACGTTTGGCTCGTTCCGTGACTTGCGGTGCCGGTTTTTCCACGTTTCCTTGCTAGTTTATCATTTCCAAGGGTAAATGTGTCAAAATTTTGAATTTTGACGTTGCGTAGACGCTTATTGTCGAGGACAATTTGGTCACTTTCCAGAAGGTATATCTCGCGGCGAGATAAGGTATATCGCGCGAGACTTGTACTGTCGAGGCATATAAACAGCAGCTCTTGCTCATTTTGAAAACATCTTTCTCAAAATTTCCCTCCCTAGCTGGAGCCAAGGTCGTTTTCTCCGTGATTTTTCGTGGATTCGCTTGGTGTTTCTTCCTCCCAATCACTTTCCAATCCTTCCTCCCTCCATAATCCATGGCTCAAGAATAAAGGAATCCGATTTTGGGGAGCTATTTGCTAGGGAAGGATTACCCTCACGAATTTCTTCCTCACCTCTTGATTCTTGCATTGCATTGAGTTTGAATTCCCTTTCCCTTGAATTCAAAATTTCATCAATGGCTTTTGTTCTTGTTCATGTCTAGAACTAGGTTCCTTTTGCATGCGTCGATTTTGTGTGTTTCTTTGGATGATTGTTGTTGCATTGCGTGTGTATGAGCCTCCTACATATCATGGATTGTAGGAGAGGTTGATTCGGATCACGAATGACATTCTTGGGCAAGCTTTTCTTGTACGCATGCCAAGTGTTTGATGAAATGCCTCAATGAAAAATTTCTTCTATTTCATTGATTTTTTGACATGGAATGATTTCTAATATTGCCCTCTCTGTTTTTCCTCTGTTTTGCAGTCGTATAAGTCAACGAAGAATTGCCGAGGAAGCCCGAAAATGGCTAAGGAGGTGTGGGACAAGATCAAGGACCTTGATGGCGTTCGGGATAGGGTGGCCCAAACGGGTCTTCTGACTTTTGTTGACAATCTCCGGGGAATAAGGCGGACTCCCCAAGTTCTCCAGGCTATTCGGGAGAGGTGGTGGGACACTACCCACACAGTTCATTTGCGCTTCGGGGAAGCAACGATGACTCCGACTGATTTTCTGGCTATCACGGGATTAGAGTTTATTGGCGATCCCCTGCCGAAGTTTTCGAGTTATAAGCCTGCGAGTCCAGCTGCATGGAGGTAGTTGATTAGTTTCCCCCCTAACAAGGTCAAGGGGTTTGCTGCTGAGTTGACACCCCTCCGGCGTCAAATTGAGGAGTATGCTGAGAAGCCAAATGCAGTCACTGATCGACTGGTGAGGGGTGCCCTCTGGTATATCCTTTCTGAGACCATCTTTGCGAACCACTCTTCTACGGCCCGTCTTTCTCTGTTACGTCTGTTGGTTGATCTGGATGAGGTGAGCGGATATGATTGGGGCTCAGCGGGGCTGGCCTACTGCTACCACGCCATGGATGAGGCGTGTAGGAACACCAAGGATTCCCTGTCAGGGTATTCTTATGCCTGGGAGGTATGCCTTTTGATTCTGTTTCTGCTCTCCGTCTGCATGCTCTGTCCGTGTTTCATACTGAATTTGATCTGTTTTCTTTGTGCAGATATGGGGCTATGCTGTCCTCGGGCTGTATAGATTTGAGTTGGAGAGCCGGGCCCCTTTGTTCCCGGATATCAGGAGGTGGAGCCACCCAAATCGGACCGTTGATGAGGAGGAGGACCAGGATTGGACCCTGACGGTGGCGGAGGCGCGGGCTATGTTGGATACCTTCGAGTATGAGAGGCTGGGCCTTTATCCCTGGACCCTGTTGGAGCGGGAGGTGCATCGTGCTTGGGATGCTACTGCGATGCAGAGGATGCTGGCATCTTTGGAGGGAGATACCATGTATCTTGGTGAGCGGGTCTTCCCACAGCATGGCCGGGGTAGCCTGCCATATAGCGTGCCGGCGGATCCGCCGAGGGCGATGTATCCCACCCACTCCATTCCAGAGGATGATTATGCAGGTCTTTTGGTGGGTGATGCGGCGACGGCTTGCGTGATCCCCGGGGCCTCTTATGCGGAGTTTCTGCCTCGGCTAATGGGTCCCCTCCTGGTGGGGGATAGGCGATCACATGCTCGTGGCTCCGCCTCTGCTTCTGCTTCAGGTTCCTCAGCCCCTAGCACTTCTTCTCAGTCTGCTGGTTCTTTGCCATTCGCCCCAGACTTCGGCCCTTTGAGCTATACTTACATGATGGGGAGCATGCCAATGGTGGGACACATCCCGTCTCCTGATCAGATTCCCGAGGGCTACCGCCTCCCGGCTGACGTCTCTTCGGTATGTTTCTGTTTGTATTGTCTCTCGTATTCGTCCATATAAGTGTATATGTCCGACTTCTTCTGAGCATTTTCTTTTTCTTTTGTTGTTAGGTCACTCTGTCCGCGGCCGATTACAACCGTGGAGCGACCAAGATGGCGGGACTGATGGCTCTGGTGTCGGACCTGTCCGAGAGGCTGTTTCACAAGGCTTCTTTGGCGGCCTCGACAGTGGCCTCGGCGGTGACCCCTACTTGCGGAGCCAAGAGATCGAGGAGGGATGGTAGCCCCCGTGGCGGTGATGGCGGAGGTGCCGGCGGCTCGGGCGATTTGATGGCGTGATCCCCTCCTTTTCTCTTTATTTGATTTCTGATGATTTGTACATATTGGCCGGGCGGGCCCAGACAATTTTTCTTTTCTTTTGGTACCTGTTAGGAACAAGTAGGTAGCACAAACAATGGTTTTTCTTAATCCCTAATCCTAGGTCTAATTAGTTAATTAATTAACTTTCTCGACTTTCCATGTTTTTGGAAATGGAATGGAATGGCCGCTAGGCCACAATTTTGAGCCCTCATCTTGGTGTTTTTACTGCATGTTATGAACTGTACACACAGGTTTTTCGAGACTTGCTTCGTCAAGTCGGGGCTAGATTGTTGTTTGAGCAGAACTGTTGTTGTTTTGCCGTAGGGATATCTCGCGCGAGATAAGGTATCTCGTACGAGACACGCTATACAGGCAGAAATCTCTTCCTTTTTCGGACAGGATTTTGTCAGTTTTCCCTATAAAATCACCCTGTAGTTGTTAGTACCCGGCCCGAAAAAAGGCATTTTTAATGTCTGGCCCGGTTAATTAATAAGAAACCCTAGAAAACCCTAAAAAAATTCATTTAATTCGTCCGTACCTGCGCCGTCATTGCTAGCGTGGGAGGTACGCCAGATAGAAGTGCCGATCGGCCCTTTGCCCGTGGCATGGCCGATCGACCCTTTTATATAGAGCCGATCGACCCTTTAGCCCTTGTGCCGATCGACCCTTCAGTGGCCCAGCCCAGATATCGAAGCATTATAAATAGGGGTGCCCGGCTCCCTACTTTGACACACAATTTCATACGGGAGAAACGAGACTACACTTGTTTCACCCATAGTTCTTCTTATTCCCTTCGAATCGCCAAGATTCGACCCCAAAGTCTTGCTACAATTGGTAAGACTCTTTTTAATATTTTGTTCTTTATTGTCTTTATTATTATTGTTTGCATGCTTAGTATATTTTAATTACTTTATTTCTTGCTTATGTCATATATGCTAAATTTAGGGTTGTTTTAATATATTTAATTATGCATAGCCGAGGATGATCTAAGGTTTCGCCCTAAGAAACCCAATGGATCTAGGAACTATTTCTTTCCTTCCACCTTAGTTATAATTATCCCATGATCAACAATCCCCCAAGGATGAACGTTGATTAGTGCACCTTCCGAGGGCCTAATTCAAAGGTTCTAGGGTGTGATCATCAATTAATTCTTTCTCTCCCCTCCTCCTTATGCATGATCCCGTTTCTTCTATCTATTCCTGTAAACACCGCACACAACCAACATCCCACATGCTAGAAAGACCGATTCGTCGGGCAATAGGAGTGATAACGTTTCTTCTTCTGTTGTAACTTGACCCCCGAACCCAATTAACTGTTTAGCCTTTTTTCAAAGCTTTGGGCTATATCAAAGTGGCGTGGCGACTCTCAAAATTAAACTAATATTTTTAATATGGTTTAAAGCGAGTGTCACTAAATGAATATCCCATTTCGATCCGACATTATATAATTATTTATCTTAAACATCCGAATGCGCGTTGCATCGGGACGGGGTATTCACAGTGGCGACTCTGCTGGGGATTGTTTTGAAATTTTTTCAAACTAAGTGGGTCAGACTTTCGTTTTCTTGTATGGTGTTGTACTTTTCGCTCTCTTTTTATTTTCTTTACTCTTAACTGTTGCATTGCATGCATGCATTTCATGTAAATAAAAAAATCTTTCTCTTTTTTCCTTAAAAAAAGAATTAGACTTTTTACCTCACACTACCACTAGAGTCCGTGTCACACTGCACAGCTACCCCTTAACCCTTCGGAGAAGCCAAAGTGCGGGAAGTGTGGTGATCATGTTGCCTCCCTTCCGAGTCTCACTTGGTCATCCACTCATCAGTGTGTTTCGGCTGCACGGTGGGAGCCTGAAATCTAACCCTTGTGTCACCCACTTTGCTAAGAATACACTCCTTGTGACCGGTTGGTTTGACTAGCTTTTTCATGTAGACAATTAATAAGGTCTTTATGTTGAGTCACTACGAATCAGTGATAAGTCAAGATCTATAGAGAGAAAAGAGCACAAAAAATTTGATTTCCTTTTAAAGGATGTGCCATGTAAGGTCGAGTGCTTGTTAAAAGATCTTGTCTTATCATAGGTCTGTAGTACTTCCCATAAATATCATCTTGAATGTCTATATGAGACGGTTAGTCGTTAGGATCCACCACTTTAGGACCTTTAGTTAGTTGCGAAAAAGGGGTATCCCTTCCAACCAAGAGTAGGGTCTATAAAATAGAGGGCTTTTTTGTAAATAAAGTGCTTAACTATCCCTCATTTCTAGGACCCTCCGAGGTCCGCTCCTCATTTCTAGGACCCTCCGAGGTCCGCTCCTCATTTCTAGGACCCTCCGAGGTCCGCTCCTCATTTCTAGGACCCTCCGAGGTCCGCTCCTCATTTCTAGGACCCTCCGAGGTCCGCTCCTCATTTCTAGGACCCTCCGAGGTCCGCTCCTCATTTTTAGGACCCTCCGAGGTCCGCTCCTCATTTTTAGGACCCTCCGAGGTCCGCTCCTCATTTTTAGGACCCTCCGAGGTCCGCTCCTCATTTTTAGGACCTTCCGAGGTCCGCTCCTCATTTTTAGGACCTTCCGAGGTCCGCTCTTCATTCCGAGGTCCGCTCCTCATTTTTAGGACCCTCCGAGGTCCGCTCCTCATTTCTAGGACCCTCCGAGGCCCGCTCCTCATTTCTAGGACCCTCCGAGGCCCGCTCCTCATTTCTAGGACCCTCCGAGGCCCGCTCCTCATTTCTAGGACCCTCCGAGGCCCGCTCCTCATTTCTAGGACCCTCCGAGGTCCGCTCCTCATTTTAGGACCCTCCGAGGTCCGCTCCTCATTTTAGGACCCTCAGAGGTCCGCTCCTCATTTTTAGGACCCTCCGAGGTCCGCTCCTCATTCTTTAGGACCCTCCGAGGTCCGCTCCTCATTTTTAGGACCCTCCGAGGGTCCGCTCCTCATTTTTAGGACCCTCCGAGGTCCGCTCCTCATTTTTAGGACCCTCCGAGGTCCGCTCCTCATTTTTAGGACCCTCCGAGGTCCGCTCCTCATTTTTAGGACCCTCCGAGGTCCGCTCCTCATTTTTAGGACCTTCCGAGGTCCGCTCCTCATTTTTAGGACCTTCCGAGGTCCGCTCTTCATTTTTAGGACCCTCCGAGGTCCACTCCTCATTTTTAGGACCCTCCGAGGTCCGCTCCTCATTTTTAGGACCCTCCGAGGTCCACTCCTCATTTTTAGGACCTTCCGAGGTCCGCTCCTCATTTTTATAGGACCCTCCGAGGTCCGCTCCTCATTTCTAGGACCCTCCGAGGTCCGCTCCTCATTTCTAGGACCCTCCGAGGTCCGCTCCTCATTTCTAGGACCCTCCGAGGTCCGCTCCTCATTTCTAGGACCCTTCGAGGTCCACTCCTCAATTTAGAACCCTTCGAGGTCCACTCTCCATTTCTAGGACCCTCCGAGGTTCGCTCTTTACTTCTTGGACCCTTCAAGGTCCACACCCTCTACTGCGGACCGCTCTAGGATCAGTCTCTCTATCTTGGACCGTTCAAGGTCCACTCTTTGACCCTTCGTGGTGCTCTTCCTATACTATGTCCACTCTCCCAATCTTGGACCATTCAAGGTCCACTTCTCATATCTTGGACCGTTCAAGGTCCACTCCTCATATCTTGGACCCTTCAAGGTTCACTCCTCTTCTCTTGGACCCTTTAAAGTCCATTCCTCATCTCTTGGACCCTTCAAGGTCCACACTCCTCATATCTTGGACCGTTCAAGGTCCGCTCTTCTTCTCTTGGACCCTTTAAGGTCCACTCCTCAATTTAGAACCTTTCGAAGTCCACTCTCTCTATCTAGGACCATTAAAGGTTCACCTTTCCACCTGAGACTCTTCGAGGTCCACCCCTCGTCTCTTGGACCATCCATGGTCCATTCCTCTACCTTTGACCACCCACGGTCTACATCCTTCAAGTTAGGACCCTTCAAAGTTCTACCTCTTATCTCTTGAACCATCCGCAGTTTGCTCCCTTAGCCTTAAAACCATCCATAGTTTAGATCCTTTATCTCTAGCACCCTTCAGCCAAAGACCCACCTAGATCAAACCTCTCTCGACCCATCTAGATCAAACCACCATCTAGGGCCTACCTAAGCCAACTTACCAAGCCCGATTAGCTCATCTAGATCACCCTCACTTATATTTGACCAAGGATCGAGTCATCTTCCTCTCCCTTTTTCACCAAACGGACTCTTTTACATTCATCCTCTCTCTTTCTCTAAACTTAAACCTGGTTGTATCATCAATCGGGGCCCCCTCGAACTACGGTGACCTGAGACTCGTATCTTAAATGGTAAGGGTTACGTAGGCAACTTCAGCCCGGTCAAACTCAAAATTGTGGAGGTCAAATATTTTCTCAAGGATGCCTTAAGATTAATTATGAATCTAATTCAACTCATTGGCTTGACTCCGCCATATGTTCTTACAGAATTCCACATCATGTCTCTGGAGAAAAGCATTGAAGCCCTCAAAGAAGTCTCAAACATGAGGTTGGGAGTGATCAACCTCCTCAAAGACATGCATGAAATTGAGCAGCACCATTTGTCTTACATTCAGGAATACTTGAGAAGAGTTCCTCCCCCTATTCAATTCCGGGGTCCCTATCATCCACATGCTTATGGTTCCCCTTATGGTCCTACACATCAGAATTTCTCATTCAGGATGCCTGCTGTGGCTACCAACCAACTAAAGGCATCAATACCCGAGAAGAAGATCAACAAGGAACATTTTGATGACTTAGGAATGCCTGTGGGTGAGTTCTTCGACATTTTGGTGGGAAAGAATTTGATTGAGCCGCTCGAGAACTACAAGCCTATTAACCCAAAGGAAGACTTAGATACATCCAAGTTTTGCAGATACCACAAGTACGCTGGGCATACCACTGACAAATGTGTGCAACTGAAACGCTCAATTCAAAGATTGATCAACCAAGGGAAGACCCAAGGCCTCATTGATGAAGGAACCCTCACCCTTCGAGGGAAGATTTAGATTCATTCAGTCTTGTAGGTTCTAGTAAATCTTTTACGTCCATTTTGGGCATTGATATGTAATGTCCACTTTGAACTAGTTACTTCGATAATAAAAAAGGTCTTTCTTTCTTTTCTCTCTAGACTTGAGACATAATCTCGCATTACTTTCAAGAAGATTGTTTTATTTATAATTATCACTTGGTTGCTAATCTCACTGATAAACTCACCGGCTAATAAAGTAAACAATGAATGAATGCTTTGATTGGAGTAAACAACTCACCGTTCCTTCTTCATATACACCATCCCTATACACCCTTCTCTTATACACTCTCTCCATACTCCACCATATACTTTTCATACACTCCTTGTACATACCCGTTATACCTTCTCAAACATACACTTCCCCAAATACACTCTCCCCCGCTTGACCTCCTTTCCATATGATCAAGACAAGCACAAAGACCGTTGTTGCTCATCATCAGAAAATAGCTGCTCACGCCAATGCAAGATGCAAAGGGTTGTTCTTATCCTTCGCAAGTGCTACATAAATATCAACTTGGGGCTCACCAACCCCCCAATCTCGCGTCTCCTCTGATTTTCCATTCGATCGATAAGCTTTCATTGAATATGCTCACATATCTTTCTTATGGTCCGAATATATTCTGCCTTACTTAATAAGTCGGTTAATTGAGTTTGCATTTATTTTAAATACTCTTTTGAGAATGCCATCCAGTAGCGATTGAAGCTTAAACCTCTCACCATAGGAAGCCATAACCCTATCCTCACTAAATAATACCCTTTCATTTCAAGATCGACAAGTTTTGAGACCCTAAGGAAGAAGCCCATACTAGGGGCTCCCTCGACTCACAAAGGAAGTAATCACCTCCAAGCTCAAGAAAGGCGGAATGCGAAAGAAACTCATACAAGGGGCTCCCTCGAAGGGACCACCTCCAAACCCAAGAAGGAAAAGGTAAAATCATCCTAAGGCATACACTAGGGGCTATCGCGAGCAAACAAATCCGAAGGCCTTTCTCGATAAGAGGGTGTTTAAAAAAAAAAAAAAAAAACAACCTCCATCACTCCGAAGTGAACCTCCCATCTCAAAAGTTGTGAAAACGAGACATCAAGTGAAGGTCCTATCGTGATCAAGTTACCTGCTGAAATCACAACAAACTCGCGAGAAGAAGCAACAAAAATTTCCTCTGGGACAAATCCCGTAAACCAATTCCAAAGTCCATCCTCTCACTTTTAGAGGATTCCATCACCACCCTTGACCTTATCAAAATCAAAGTTAACCTCACTCTTAGAGGTTCTGAAGAAGCAGCAACAAGAAAATCCCTTCACCTTAGAAATTCCAAACACATCCCTCAAGCCAACCTCTCAGCAAATGGCCCAGCCGACCTCTCACTTTAAGAGGTCATGTTAAGCATCATCCAATGGTCGATCGCAACCCAAAGACCAGCTACAACCGCTACCGGATGGCATTCTCAAAAGATTATTTAAAAGAAATGTGTATTCAGATTTTTGAGTCACTTGTTATCCTACGTGAGCATATTACATATTCTCTCAAAAGTTTGGGAACTCGTCCTATTCTTGAAATTCGTTCATTCGACTCCTCAAACACTCTGCCAAAAGTCTCACTGGGGCTTCGCATCCGTGCCTCTCAGCGGCACTCCGGTAAAAGCAAGGAGACACGCGCCAGGGACTACTCCCCTCGGCTTGCGAGAACAAAGGAACAAAGAATCTTCACTTGAAGGAATGAAAAAATCTTTGGGTTATAATCAGTCAATTCCCACCTTTTCTTCCACCCCAATCTTTTTTCTATTTTTCATTCTTTCCCATGAAGGAGATCAATGCAACGGCGGCCCGCACCACAATTACCACCGAACGGAGCGACAAGCAACAACGGAACATCCTTCTCCTTCTAAAGACAAGCCAGATTTCACCTTCAAATCAAAACATTCATTTGTTTACCTATATAATTGGAATTTGATAAACCAATCAGTGAGGTCCATTCACGAACAATCAAGATATAATTCTGAATAAAATAATTCTTCAAATGTCTCGACAAGTCTTCTTTTTCTACATCATAGGAAAATAGAGCCAAACTTTGTCTTTACGTACTGCGGGGGCTTCCATACACTTTTCCACACCTTGTGATGCTTATACTCTCCCAAAAGAGTCAAACCCAAAAGCGAAAGTGTCATACACGAACTCGGGATCCATTCCCACCTTCGAAAAATGCGCCCCTGCACATATACATTTCCGAGTCTTGTCCAGCGACTGATTGACCATTGTTCGAAACGAGGGGTCGCCCCCGTGGCCGCAAGATGACTCTGTCTGCAAATAGGGATGCATTGAATCTCTCCAAGCTGGGGCTTTTGTTAAGCTGTTCTCTCAGGCTCTCTTCAGGTTTGCTCTGCATCATCAACTGGGGCTTCGCCATTCCCTTCAGGTTTGCTTTGCATCATCAACTGGGGCTTCGCCATTCATCATCAACTAGGACTTCGCCAAGGTCACTTCATCAAACATTGGGGCTCCCCTCAACAAAAATGGGTCGACTATGTGCTCTAACAAAAATCGAAGCTCCAATGAGGTCATATCTAGCAAGAAGAGCATCCCTTGTCATCAAGATCAGCATGTGGCAAACTCTTTGAGTTAGTTAGAAATGTAATTAATCATAAGGCTTCCTTATCAAATAAACATGCTTTCAAAATACTATCCTCTTTGGTACCTTGTTTACAAAATCACTCTTTGGTCTCCACAAATTTTCAAACTCTTCAAATCTATCAAAAATGTATCTCTGTGACTCTCAAGATGACTCGGCCCTTATCTCTGGACATCAAACTTACCTAATCCCACCTTCTATCATTGACACTTACTCGGCCTCGCCTAGTTTAAACCAATAACCTTTCTGCTCAAACTACCTTGTTTAGACTTACCGCAAATGTAAAACCCTAGCCTTAAGCCTAGGTGACAAATACCTCTCTAAACCCTAGCCTTAAGCCTAGGTGACAAATGCCTCTTTCTAAACCCTAGCCTCATGTCTAGGTGACAAATACCTCTCTAAACCCTAGCCTTAAGCCTAGGTGACAAATGCCTCTTTCTAAACCCTAGCCTTAAGCCTAGGTGACAAATGCCTCTTTCTAAACCCTAGCCTCAAGCCTGGGTGACAAATACCTCTCTAAACCCTAGCCTTAAGCCTAGGTGACAAATGCCTCTTTCTAAACCCTAGCCTCAAGCCTAGGTGACAAATACCTTTCTAAACCCTAGCCTCATGTCTAGACCTCTCTAAACCCTAGCCTCATGTCTAGGTGACAAATACCTCTCTAAACCCTAGCCTTAAGCCTAGGTGATAAATGCCTCTTTCTAAACCCTAGCCTCAAGCCTAGGTGACAAATACCTTTCTAAACCTTAACCTTAAGCCTAGGTGACAAATACCTTTCTAAACCCTAGCCTTAAGCCTAGGAGACAAGACCCCTCTCTAAGCCTTAGCAATGATCATCCCAAACTTTTAATCGCTTGGTTCTTCGGCTCAGGAAGCCATAGTAATCCCAATCAATTCACAAACTATTCCTCATCAGTAGCCTAAATCCTTTGGCAGCTACAGTTTCCCGCATTTCAGAGGTCTATCCTCCATTTCAAGGGTCCGTCCCGCATCTTCAAAGGGTCCGTCCCGCACCTTCAAAAGGGTCCGTCCCGCATTTCAGAGGTCTATCCTCCATTTCAAGGGTCCGTCCCGCCTCTTCAAAGGGTCCGTCCCGCATTTCAAAGGGTCCGTCCCGCATTTCAAAGGTCTATCCTCCATTTCAAAGGGTCCGTCCCGCATCTTCAAAGGATCCGTCCCGCATCTTCAAAGGGTCCGTCCCGCATCTTGAGTCCGTCCCGCATCTTCAAAGGGTCCGTCCCGCATTTCAGAGGTCTATCCTCCATTTCAAGGGTCCGTCCCGCATCTTCAAAGGGTCCGTCCCGTACTTTCAAAGGGTCCGTCCCGTACTTTCAAAGGGTCCGTCCCGCACCTTCAAAGGGTCCGTCCCGCATTTCAGAAGTCAAAATTATCCAATCTTTGGGTGACTCCCCGTACAGTCAAATCTTTGGGTGACTCCCCGTACAGTCAAATCTTTGGGTGACTCCCCGGACAGTCAAATATTTGGCTTTTGATTCCCACACAGTTTTTTCCCACATTGCCCCATACACTTTCTCTCAGCACGGAGAAATTAAGACTACACTTGATTTGTTCCATCACACACAATTTTCAAAGGAAAAATCAAGACTATGCTTGAATCTCCTTTCCACACATTATCTCACAACATATCTTCACACGGAGAAATCAAGACTACACTTGATTTGTTCCATCACACACAATTTTCAAGGGGAAAATCAAGACTATACTTGAATTTCCTTTCCACACACAACATATTTTCCCACGGAGAAGGCAAGACTATACTTGATTCTCCTTTCCGTACATCTCTCAATATTATTCGAATTGCCCTTAGATTCGATCCTCAAAGCCTTGCCACAAATCGCATCTTTGGCTTGAGACGCTGCACGTCCGCCACTCTCGGGTACTAAACGCCCACGTTTTCGAACTACGACTTGGCTTGATTCCTCTTGGGATACGTAGGTAGCCCGACGTGGGTCCAGCCACTTGACCTACCGGGTCATCCTTTTTTGCGACTCAGCTCGAGTCCAATCCTCACATCCACAAGATCACTTTCCTTACCTCCTGAAATCCCTTTTTTCAGGACGGATCCTATTCTTTTATCGTCGACCCCACTTGTCTTACAAGAAGCGTCGCCGAGGGGCTACTGTTAGTACCCGGCCCGAAAAAAGGCATTTTTAATGTCTGGCCCGGTTAATTAATAAGAAACCCTAGAAAACCCTAAAAAATTCATTTAATTCGTCCGTACCTGCGCCGTCATTGCTAGCGTGGAAAGTACGCCGCGGATAAGTGCCGATCGGCCCTTTTGCCGTGGGTATGGCCGATCGACCCTTTATATAGAGCCGATCGACCCTTTAGCCCTTGTGCCGATCGACCCTTCATGGCTGACCCAGATATCGAAGCATTATAAATAGGGGTGCCCGGCTCCCTACTTTGACACACAATTTCATACGGGAGAAACGAGACTACACTTGTTTCACCCATAGTTCTTCTTATTCCCTTCGAATCGCCAAGATTCGACCCCAAAGTCTTGCTACAATTGGTAAGACTCTTTTTAATATTTTGTTCTTTATTGTCTTTATTATTATTGTTTGCATGCTTAGTATATTTTAATTACTTTATTTCTTGCTTATGTCATATATGCTAAATTTAGGGTTGTTTTAATATATTTAATTATGCATAGCCGAGGATGATCTAAGGTTTCGCCCTAAGAAACCCAATGGATCTAGGAACTATTTCTTTCCTTCCACCTTAGTTATAATTATCCCATGATCAACAATCCCCCAAGGATGAACGTTGATTAGTGCACCTTCCGAGGGCCTAATTCAAAGGTTCTAGGGTGTGATCATCAATTAATTCTTTCTCTCCCCTCCTCCTTATGCATGATCCCGTTTCTTCTATCTATTCCTGTAAACACCGCACACAACCAACACCCCACATGCTAGAAAGACCGATTCATCGGGCAATAGGAGTGATAACGTTTCTTCTTCTGTTGTAACTTGACCCCCGAACCCAATTAACTGTTTAGCCTTTTCAAAGCTTTGGGCTATATCAAAGTGGCGTGGCGACTCTCAAAATTAAACTAATATTTTTAATATGGTTTAAAGCGAGTGTCACTAAATGAATATCCCATTTCGATCCGACATTATATAATTATTTATCTTAAACATCCGAATGCGCGTTGCATCGGGACGGGGTATTCACAGTAGTCCGGCCAGATAACTCATTCTAGCCTTTCAAACTCTAGAGATATTCTGTTAGGGTGAAACTCTTGTCTTCTTCTTCAACCTTCTGATCCATGGCTTCCAAGGAGATTTCCCCAACGTCAAAGATTGTCGATGATTTTTCCCTGTCATCTGAAGTGATTGCATCTTTCAAGCAAGCATCAAGGGAATTTGTGAGGTCGTTTCGCAACCGGTCTCGCAATAGGTTTATTGCAGAATTTGGATTCAGAATTCTTTTCACTTTGAAGAACCTCCAACCGGATTGGAGCCTTTTGCGAGTCTTTGCTCGATTTTGGAATCCCTCTATTCACCTTTTCAATTTTTCTTTGAATGAGATGGTGCCTACTGTGGAGGAATTTGCTATTATCTTGGATATGCCTCTGACTGGCGGGATGGCCGTTCCCAAGTACCATAGGAATCATTCGGAGGCTTTGAATGAATTGTTAGGGATCCCCCTTGAGACTTGCTATGAGTTGGTTCACCGCAAGTGGGTTGATTGCTCTTCTTTTCCTAGACGCTTGGCGGTGATTCGAATGACGACGCTTTTTCATGTCTATAAACGTAACTTTCGCTCTTTTTCTTTTCGGAGAT
>JAFEMH010007225.1:0-97829 GCA_022495995.1 Adenophora triphylla var. japonica
ATGCTGACTCTCCATATTGATTAAATTTCCTAACGACATTGTTGAAGATTTGATTTCTAGTATCAATTAAATCTCTACTAGTAGGCATTGATATATATTCAAGTTCCTTCTGCATACGTCAATATAGACTTAGAGAATGGTGAAATGTGCGATTCTAGTTATTTTAAATGATAAAAGAAGTTGTTTTGGCGATTTTTAACAATTTTTATTCAATGTACAATGCGAGACATGATCTAATTCAAGAGACATGATCTAATTCAACAACAACCCAACCCCTAAAAGTTGTTTTCTTGATATATTGATGATGTTGAGTTTTGTTAACATATTTCATGTTCTACTTAACATCTCTTGTTCATGTGGTTCACATTGTTTTACATTTTATTTTATGAGCATAATTGAAAATACAATGCTCAAGCTAATATGCTTTCCGGTCCAAAATGCCATTAAGGATTCGTTTGTTTCGACGTAAAATGTTTTTCGAAAACTGATTTCCCGGAAAATGAAGACGTTTTTTGAAAAATGAAGATGTTTTCCGAAAAATAGAGATAAACATAAGCTGTTTTACTGTAATAAGGTTGGGTAAGGGAAAATGTTTTTCGAAAAGTATTTTAATGTGTTTAATGAAAATATTTTTCGATATATATATATATATATATATGAAATTGTCACGGCTTGAATCACAAGTGATATCCAAGGTGATAACAAAGACCAACGATAAAGCACTTGGGGATGGCACACACACACACTTCGAAAATAAAACAATTTTTGTAAAAGAGTTTGCGAGCGGAATAAAAACACCAAAATTGTTTTTCTCAAGTTATATAAATATAACTTGAGAGTGCCTCTTTCAGAGGCAAGACTTTATAATCACTATGAATGAAGTTACAAAGTCGAAAGTTCCCTATAGCTATATCTATTTTAAGCTCTATGGAACAAGAGATAAAAGAACGGAATCCTATCCTAGCCCTTCACACACCTTGGATACCAAAGTAATCAAGTGCGAAATTACAAGGGAGAAAGGATTAAAAAGAACCAAACAAAGAACTCTATCTCTAAGCTTTTCGAAGGTGTGAATGTGATGCAATAATTGGCATGTCTTCTAAATAAAAACTCTTCCAAGCTTATTTATAGTCTTCAAATACTTGAAGGCTACTCCAATAACAGGTCACTCTGGGGCAATGGTCTTGCACGTGGAGGAAGTGTAGGGAGAGTGCTGGTTGAAGTTGTTTCCCAGCCAATTCTAGCTCCCACTTCCTATTTTCAGCTAGCAACCCAGTTGTTGAATCCTCAAGCCATGCTCTTCCACGCCTTGTACTCCCTTGCTTTATCATCCTTGTACCTCTTCTATAACCATCAAGAACAACCTTTTGATTTAAAGTCCTCGCATACATGTTAAGTTGTATGAATGTTGCCAAAATTTACGAATTTGAATACATAAAATGTATTAATTCATTTCTTCCAATTTCCACATGTGTCTAGCTCTCTTCTTTGATGCTATTGCACCCTAAAATTACAACCATAACAACCATAGACTATACCAGTACCATATTAGCACGTTAGAATCCATTGAAATAATAAACAAGAAATATATGTCAACTATATAATATTCATTCCGTGATATCATCTCATGATATGGCACTTGGGAAATCATCTACGATATCACCCTGCAGATTACACTAACAATCTCCCTTAGTTGGATATTTCTTTCCAAACTTAATGGGTGCTTCGTCCCGTCTGAGGATAAGTCTATATGCACAAATGTACAGAAAGCATAGAAATAGAATAATATCTCCACAAATTAGACTCCCCTTAATCAAGTGAGTTAATCCTAAACAATGATTTATCATAATAAACTAATTTATTTCAAACTTTTAAAAGTTTTCTGAAATAAAACTAAGTAACCATTAAAAACCATAATCATTGTAGCAAAATATCATCCAAAAACTTAGCAAAAACAACTACTTAGCGCTTTGTTATTTAACAAACCACTAAAGTGTTTTAGCATAATATAAACAAAATAAAAAGTAAATTGTTTAAGGAACCACAACCACATCACCAAAATAAAAACATTGTTTGTAGGACCACCACAAAAATAGTCACCTATATGATAGCGGCAACATAAACCTTCAGGTTTATCAACCTTGGTTCAGCTCTTTCTTCTTCTTCAAACTCCTCTTCTTCCTCTCCTTCCTCCTGATCTCCTTCCCTATCACTTCCCACCATCACTTGGGCCAAGATCGGTGGTAGCACCGCAGAGCACCGAACCTCAAGTTCCAAAGAAGAAGCGGATCCTCCCCCGTTTGGGAAGAAATTTCATCAATAAAAGCATCTGTTACCTCGCTTAAGCTTAGCCCATCCCTCAAAGAAGTTCTCCTATTGCACTTGACTGTTTGTGCAGTGAAGTTGAGAACCGTAGCCTTTGGGATTGATGGTCCAGAGTTGCCCAAAAGATTCATCATGTTGTGCGAATACTTGCAAAGATCGCCTCGCAAAAGTATGAGGGACAACACCCAGAAGCACTTGGGGTATCACGTGAGATAGCACCGGGAGGAGCAGGGGTTGTTTCATCGATTTGTTCCAAGGAAGATCTTTAGTATACCTTTTACCCTTTTTCGCTTGTTGATCAATGGTATAGTACTCGTGTTCAAGTGGTAAAAACATCAGAGGCTTCAATGGGCAAGGATTGAAATACCAAAACTTTGAAGATTAGAGAAGGATAGGGAAAAAGCTAATGTTTACTTCCTTTTTTCTACCCCATGAAGCTAAGTGTTTAAACACTAATCTTCCAAAGTTAATCCTTAAATTTTTACCCAATCTATACAACACATTCGCATGCTCCAAAGTCACAATAGGTTCATTAGTTGTAGGAAGCCAATTGAAGATGCACAAGCCAGTGTAGTACGAATAGAGAGAAGATAATCTAGAAGCATGAAGTTTCTCTTTCAAAGGCCAAGACTAGCTTTGTTGTGAGTGAGCAATTTTACCATTTCATCTCTATTGACCCTAATGCTCTCATCATCTACATTAGGGAGGCCTAAAACTTTGTTAATCGTGGCAAGAGTAAAAGAATAGACTCTTCCCCTAACAAACACTTTTCCATATTTAGCAGATTCCTTCATCATCCAAATGAGCATGCAAATTGGCAAAGAAATTGCGAATAACACTCTCAACAAAAACTGATGCATGATTATTAGCATTAATAAGATTCCTGTCCTTTAAAAACCGAACCACTCCTTCCTTTTCCAACCGACCCTCATCAATGTGCTTCTTTTAAAATCCTCTTACTTAGACTATTCAACCAAAGTTCCATATTTTCCTTTTTATAATATTCCAAAGTAAGAAAAGGTTTTGGAAAAGCTTTATCCTCTTCAGTTTGAGTAACCTCATCACCGTAATTATCACTAGAGGAATGTTTAGGAACAAGAGGGGGCAAGTGTTACTCTCGTATGATATCCTCTTCTTTCTAGCACTTTTGGTAGCACTCACGCTTTGCCCTTGGCCTTCTTTTTTCTGATAATCGAGAGAGTCTCCCTCTTCATCACCATCTACCCAAGCATCAAATGAGTCCACAGAAGGCTCCTTTTCCTTGTTTGCTTCAAAGTTCTCGTCACTCACATGGGGTGAGGACACATCAATAGAGCTTTCTGAGACTTCAACTGGATCAAGAGAGGTATTTGAAGTTGCCTTGGACCTGATTGATCTAATGCGGTTGGAAGACCTCCTTTTTGCGATTTAGGGAGACAAGCTGGCGCTTGGGGCTTTCCTCTTCCTTTTGGCTCGGCAGGGATGAGAGTCACCTTAGGAATGCCTTGATCAAATGAGGCATTGGGGCCAGAGGTAGGAACAATTGCCATTGTTGGTGGAGAAGAGCTTGGAGTGATCATTGGGGAAGTTTCCATGGCCACGCGAGATGCCACGGAAGGAGCAATGCTAGGTGAGATGTCCATTTGGTCCGTGTGAGATGGTTCGGCATTGGTATTGGATGGAGATGCCATGGAGATTTGAGGGATTTTTGGAACGTATTTTGACCTAGGTTGAGAAGGGAAGAAGACGCTGGAAGGGGGGGGTTTAGAGAGAGGTGAGGGTAACGTATAGAGAGAGAGACGGAGGAGGTTGAGAGAAAATAGGAAGGAGGAGATTAAATGGGGAACAAAGTTTTAATTTGATTAGACATTTAAAAACCTATCTAATCTACCCCTATTTATTCTCAAACTAATCCCTATCCACACAATTCCAAAGTAAACCCTAACCACATCTTTTAAAACCTCAACTCTTTAAAAACAACACGGTTGCAACATTTAAAAAAATAAAAGAATTTTTTTTTTTTTTTTAAGTAAAAACATAAAAAACAAAATAAGTAAAATAAATAATTTGTAACTAAGCCCAAGACATTATATGCACAAATTAAATAAATAAGGGTTAGTTACTTAATTAAGTTTACAATAAAGAAAACTTGTTGAAGACGTTTTCAAAATCGTAAACTCTTTAATTAAAAAGACTTTCAGATTTTGAGAAATTAATCAACAATATTTCGAAAATAAGAAAATAAAAAAACTAATATAGCACACACTAATGTGTTAAGGCAATGATGGTAACATGTAGGATAACACATATGATATAAAACCCCTTGATAAATATTTTTTCAGTTTCAAACACTTGAGGCATAACAAGCTGAGCATTTTTCATGCACTTTAGGCATTATATGCCTATATATAATTTTTTAAGTACATTGATTGTTAAACACGTCTCAATACACTTCTTTAAACAAGAAAGCATCGTAGTAACGAGCTCCGTGCTTCAAGTTATATTTCAAGTGTAGAGACCAAGTGATTTATGCCTTTCAAGTAGGGTACACTGTAGTAGCGAACTCCATGTCCCTAATACTTAGCATAAATCACCTCATACCTTCTCATTGGCAAGAGTACATCGTTGCAGCGAACACCGTGCCCCGAGCTCGAGAGAATAGTATGGATAAATGCCTTTGTCTTTTTATTTATCAAAAGAAAATATTAGTGACTTTGTCACTTTAAGCATATGAAGGGGAATGATATCGACGTGCTAACCTAAATAATAACCTACCATAACAAAAGGTCAAGATGTGCCACAGCTAGAACTAAGCTAGCTAGATTTAAACAAATAATAAAGTATATATTTTTTTTTTTAAGTAAATAAGCAAAGAAAGAAGAAAAAAATACACTAATATACAAGTGTTACCCTAAGTGATAACATCACCCGGGGTAGCACAGACGTAATGTGCACTCGTAGATTACAAAGACCAAGAGATCTTTTCAAACTAGAAAATCTCTCGTGGTCTAAGTGCCTCGTAAAGATGTCACCAGCTTGATACTTAGTATCAATATGATCAATATTAATTAGGCCTTTATCTACCATATCTCTAAGAAAAATGATGACGTATGTCAACGTGTTTGGTACGGGAATGTTGAACTCCTGGGTTTTTTGAAATGTTGATAGCACTCAAAGTTATCACAAAGACATAGTCAAAGAATTACTCTCTAGGCCATAGTCATCTAACATATGTTTTAGCCAAATAAGTTGTGAACAACAACTACCACCGCCACATACTCGCATCACCATGGAGAGAGAAACACAATTTTGTTTACGACTCATACCATGAGACTAAATTGTTGCCCAAGTAAAAACACCCCCACTAGTACTCTTCCTATCATCCATATCCCCCGCCCAATCCGAGTCACTAAAGCCAACCAAATTGGTATTAGTATCCTTACTAAACCAAATCCCTAATTCACTTGTTCCCGAAACATATTTAATTATCTTTTTGACAGAATTAAGGTGAGAGACTTTAGGATTGGCTTGATAACGTGCACAAACACACACGCTAAACATGATATCGTGACGACTAGAAGTGAGATAGAGAAGGCTACCTATCATTCAACGATAAAGAGTAGGATCAACATCCTCACCTACTTGATCTCTACCAAGTTTGAGAGAAGAACACATGGGGATTTTTGAACTTTTGCTCCTTCCAACCCAAATCTTTTACTAGGCTCTTTGCATACTTGCTTTGTGAAATGAATATTCCTTCATTTGATTGTTTCACCTGCAAGCCTAGAAAGAATGTTAACTCTCCAATCATGCTCATTTCAAATGTTGATGTCATAGCCTCTACAAAATCTTTTAAACACGTTTGAGAAGTAGAGCCATAGACTATGTCATCAACATAGATTTGAACAATGACTATTTCTTTGCCATGCCTTAGATAAATAAGGTCCTATCTCGCTTCACCTCTTGTGAATCCATATTCAAGTAAGAAAGAGGTTAAGCGACCATACCATGCACGTGGAGCTTGTTTCAAGCCATATAAGGCTTTATCAAGTCTATATACATGGTTTGGTAGATTAGGATCTTCAAATCCTTTTGGTTGTTCAACAAAAACTTCTTCTTTTAAATAACCATTTAAAAAGGCAGCTTTAACATCCATTTGAAACAAAGTAATTTTTAGAAAACAAGCTATAGCCAAGAGGAGTCTTATGGATTCTATTCTAGCAACGGGAGCAAAGGTCTCATCAAAGTCAACACCTTCAATTTGGGTGTAACCTGTGCTACGAGACGAGCTTTGTTCCTAACAATATTTCCTTGCTCATCCGATTTGTTTTTGAAAATCCATTTAGTACCAATAACATTTGTATTACTAGGACGTGGTACTAAACACCAAACTTCATTACGAGCAAATTGGTCAAGTTCCTCTTGCATGGCTTGTATCCAAAAATTATCTTTTAAAGCTTCGTAAATATTTTTGGGTTCTAAAGAAGAAACAAAACAGAATATTTTACCTTGTGGTATGTGGTGGACATACACACATACCTTGCCATTTCACGGTCACTAAAATGTCCTTTGTTCCTTTGTTTGTACCCCTTCACTAGCTTCTCCAATAATTTGAGAGGAAGGATGGTCTCTTTTGATCCTAGCCGGTGGATCCCTTCTCAAGTCTTCATGCACATGATCATCATCCGATCGTGGCTTCATCCTTTTCGGGCTTGTCGGATTGGTCTTGGGTGATACCGAGATGCTATCCCATCGTTGGCAACACTTTGGCCAAGACTGGGGTATCACTTACTTGATTTTGATTCTCCGCTTCTTCCAAAGAATATTAATGGAGATTCCCGTACTCCATCACCTCGTAACACTTGCTAAATCATCAAAAACAACGTTAATTGATTCCCGAATGGTTTTTAACCTAAGGTTATAAACCCTATATGCTCGACCGTCCCGAGCATACCCAAGAAATATGGCCTTATCACTTTTAGAGTCAAATTTAGCTAAGTAATCCCGATCATTTAGAACATAACACACACACCCAAATGTATGAAAATAATGAACCTTTGGTATCCTACCATTCAAAATTTCATAAGGTGTCATTCTAGTACCAGGTCTTAGAAAAACCCTATTGGCCGTGTGACAAGCCGTGTTTATGGCCTCAAATTTCAAAATCTTTTGAAATTCTTTTTGAAAACAACATCACACGTGCCATCTCAAGTAAGGTCCTATTTTTCCTTTTCAGCCACCCCATTTTGTTGAGGTGTTTTAGGAGCGTAAAACTCATGTTTAATTCCTTTTAATTCACAAAAAGTAAAGAACAATGAATTATCAAAACTCCGTTCCATGATCGACCTTATTCGCATGATAAGAGCGTAAAACATGTTTTTGATTTTAGCATGTAAGACTTTAAACTTTTCAAAAGTTTCGATTTTTCTTTTAAAAAATATACCCAAGTAAATCTAGAAAAATCATCAACTATTACAAAAAGTATATTTCTTACCTCCTAAACTGTCTACCTCAACTGGACCCATTAAATCCATATGCATTAATTGAAAACAAAGGCGTTGTCCCGTATCACTCCTCATTATGTTGGGTAGCACTATGGGTAGCACGTGTTTGTTTACCTTTTAAACAATCTTCACATATGATTTTTGTACTAATGTCCGAGACTAGGTATACCTCTTATAGCTTCAAAGATTAATGAGTTTCACAATGTTACGAAAATGGACATGACCCAACTTTTGATGCCATAAGGTAGCATCATCAACCCTCAGAATGACACACTTGTTTATCCTCAACAAGATAACAGCTTATTACTTGACCTAGTACCATCATAACACAGCTTATTGGTACAATCAAAAACTTCACAAGTGTTTTTATTGAATTTTACTTCAAGGTTGTCATCACAAAGTTGGCTAATACTAATTAAATTAGTTACCATCCATCAACATGCAAAACATTTTTCAAAGCAGAAATCCAGGTACATTTAATACGCCCTTTTCCTACTATATTACTCTTTGCCACCACCACCATATGTTACACTACCACCTTGAATAGGTTCATATTCCTTTAAAAAATATTTTTGTTCCAATTTCATAATGACGAGAACAACCACTATCAAAATACCATGAACCTTCAACATTAGTTTTTAAGGCAAATCCAGATACAACATCACATATCAAATTAGACTTAGGTTTCCATACTTTCCTACTTTGATAATTCTTCTTCGATCGTAGGTGATATCTCGATGTGCTAGGCAACACTTCGTGTATCACACAGAACTGGACTGCTTTTTTAAGAGAGTTTTACAATTATTTTTCAAATGTCCAAGAGAGTAACAAGTAGTTACATATTTTTACCTTGTCGAAGACTTATCGAAGATATTGGTTCAACATGATCTCTTTCTTTAACAAAAATTAACTTATCTTCTACGTATTAGACAAAGTAGATGTAATAGCATTTAAAGACTCTTGAAAACCCATACACTGCCTTGAGTGGTTTGGACAACCCAAGAATTGCATCTAACTTGGTAGAACTCGTATTGAGTTTCTTGAATGTTGTCTCGGCAAGAGTAAGTTTGCTCTTGACTTCTGTCCAGCTCCACATCCTTCTTTGTGAGTTGAACTTCCAATCTAGTCAAGCCATCGGCTAGGTCTTGAACCTCTTTGGACAGAGATCACCTTCTTGTTCTCTTTCTTCCATTCATCCACCAATTCTTTGCAAAGGTTCTTAAGACCACAAATGAGTTCATCCTTGCTGAACTCCTTCTCATCTTGTGAACAACCCGCATCCATGTTAACAGAACCCACAAAACAAACGGCATTTATCAAATTTAAATCTGTATACTTGTTGGATGATATCTCAGTGTGCTATCCCATTTTGGATGTCACCTGGGGTATCACTGACAGATAATCCGAGTCACAGTTTGTGACCACCATTGCCGTTTGATCCGAATCTTCGATTGATTGGTCTCCTCATCCTCATTGTCACCGAGAGAAACCCATAGGTTCTTTCCCATCTTCCTTAGAGTGTTAGCACACTCATTTGAGTAATGACCCCATCGAGCAAGCATGACATTGGATTGATTCAAGGTATTTTGGATCGATCTGGATTGATCCGATGATGCTCTCCTTATGGGACCACCTTCGAGTAGATGGAAATGTCCTCTTGGGCATTGAATTGTACACCTTGGCTTGTTGCTCTTTAGCCTTTACCGCACATTTTCTTTGTTAAATTTTCTCACCATTGAGTTATATTTCCCGGTAAGTAAGGCAACACTGGCATCTTCACCTAATTCCTCAAAAATTTCGTCATCCTCATTAGTTGAACCACTAGAGGATTGAACTTTTAATGCAACACTCTTGCCCTTAGAAGCTTCACTTTGCTCGGCAAGGTTTGACTCAAAATTTTTTAAAATGCTCATTAAGGAATTGATATCCATTGTAGAAAGATTGTGAGCCTCTTCTATAGATGAAACTTTTATATTAAAACGCTCTGTGGAGAGTTTCTAATAGCCTTTGAAACCAATTGTTTGTTTGTAAAAGGTTCACCTAAAAGTTGACACTCATTAGCAATGTCAAATAGTTTTTCAAAATAAGAGGAAATGGTATCACTTTCACCCATTCTCAACCTTTCAAATTTGCCAAGAAGACCTCCGAGTTTGTTTTCACGCACACTAGAATCACCTTCACAAAACCTTTGTAAAATATCCCAAGCTTCTTGAGCTGTGGAACTATTTTGAATAAGTTTAAAAATATGCATGTCAACCCACTCAAAGATAGCATTAAGAGCTTTCTCATTATAGTTAGCTAGAGTGATCTCTTCATTCGTCCACTCACCTTCGAGTTTAACTCCGAACATCACCATCCTCATCGGAGGTAAGAGTGGAAGAGAGTACCCATGAACTATAGATCGCCATGCTCGAAGATCAATTGATTTGATATGCGAGCGAAGGCGAATTTTCCAATATGCATAATTCGAACCATCTAAAACAGAAGACGTTTTTGGTTTGGATTTGCGGGATCAAAAGCCATGATAAAGAGGACCAAACACTTAGTATCGTCAAGTGAGAGGCTCGATACCAATTGAAATTGTCACGGCTTGAATCACAAGTGATATCCAAGGTGATAACAGCACCAACGATAGCACTTGGGATGGCACACACACACACTTCGAAAATAAAACAATTTTGTAAAAGAGTTTGCAGCGGAATAAAAACACCAAAATTGTTTTTCTCAAGTTATATAAATATAACTTGAGAGTGCCTCTTAGGCAAGACTTTATAATCACTATGAATGAAGTTACAAAGCCGAAAGTTCCCTATAGCTATATCTATTTTAAGCTCTATGGAACAAGAGATAAAGAACGGAATCCTATCCTAGCCTTCACACACCTTGATACCAAAGTAATCAAGTGCGAAATTACAAGGGAGAAAGGATTAAAAAGAACCAAACAAAGAACTCTATCTCTAAGCTTTTCGAAGGTGTGAATGTGAAATAATTGGCATGTCTTCAAATAAACCTTCCAAGCTTATTTATAGTCTTCAAATACTTGAAGGCTACTCCAATAACAGCCTTGGGGCTGGTCTTGCACGTGGAGGAAGTGTAGGGAGAGTGGTTGAAGTTGTTTCCACAATTCTAGCTCCCACTTCCTATTTTGTAGCAACCGAGTTGTTGAATCCTCAAGCCATGCTTCCACGCCTTGTACTCCCTTGCTTTATCATCCTTGTACCTCTTCTATAACTCAGCAACAACCTTTGACAAAGTCCTCATACATGTTGTTGTTGAATGCCAAAATTACGAATTAATACATAAAATGTATTAATTCATTTCTTCCAATTTCCACATGTGTCTAGCTCCTTCTTTGATGCTATTGCACCCTAAAATACAACCATAAACCATAGACTATACAGACCATATTAGCACGTTAGTCCATTAAATAATAAATAAGAAATATACAACTATATAATATTCATTCCAGGATATCATCTGCGATATCACTTGGGAAATCATCTACGATATCACCTGCAGATTACACTAACAATATATATATATATATATACTCCCTCCGTCCCAGGTGAGTGTGGACCAAAATTTTTGGCACAGAAATTAATTAAGGAAAAGTAAGAGATAAATAGTGGAAGGAGGTGTTTGTGAGTATGAAAAATTAAATAGGAGAGAGAATGAGTGGGAGGAATAATAATTTGATTGGTGTTGTGAGTGTAAAAGTAAAGTACGAGAGAGAATGAATGAGGGTAATAGTAAAGTTTTTTTGCCATTTTTGACAGTCCACACTCACGTGGGACGGAGCAAAAGAAAAATTAATCCACACTCACCTGGGAGGAGGGAGTATATATATATATATATATAAATGATTAATCCCTCATCTTCACCTACACGGGTTCTTGATATATTGTGGACTTACATCAACATGCCACCGATCAAGCCTGTTGTAGTCTTTTAGACTTAGGATCTCTCATGCTCTGATACCAAAAAAGGGGGGTATGGCGGATTTTTCGGGTTTCCGTTAAACCACTACTATAAACAACTGCTAATTTAAATGTAGTTTTAACAAATAATTTACATTTGATGAACATTAAATAAAAACAAATATTCATTTTAATCATTAATTTATATTTAACAGACAAAAAGTTAAAACATAATGCAAATACTAACAGAACACACATAATATTTTAAGTAGGCAAAGGAAGAAGATAAAGAATACTTACAGGAAATTAAGGAAGTATAGTAAAATTTTTCTTCAGAATTTATACAGCGGAATAGCAAAGACACTCTTTTTTTTTTTTTTTTTTATGTAGGGGCTTTAATGTGAAGTACAGAAGGTATAAAAGTAATTTAAGTAATAAGACTAAGGGGTCGGAAAATTGTTTAGGCTGCCATAGATGGTATGAACACTTGAATTTTATAACTTGGGTTTTTTCTCTCGTACTTACAAATGAGGATGGAAGGGGTTTATATAGCCCCTGAACTAGAAACCTACTTAGCCGGTTCTTACACCGTTTACCTGGAAAGTACAATGATTTACATAAAATAAAAGAAGCACTACTAAAAAGCTAGACACGTTAAAATACTTTTAAAAAGTAGATGCTTTCTGCCAAGAATAAAGGAGATGTTGCCGGCCATGTTATAAAAGAAATATTCCCACTATCTGTTTGATTTAGCCGCCGGACGTCATTGCATATGTCATCTGTCTTCTGTCGTCATTGCTTGCGTGTTTTTAGAAGTCTCTGTAGTTGCTGTCAATGGTTGGGATGGTGTCTCCTCCGTCTGATTGTGCATCTTGCATGTAATCGTCTTCTGGTTCGGGCCATGGGTCATTTCTGTTGACAATGTGGTCTTGTACTAACTTTTCTCCTTCTCCAATGAACGGGAGAAGCATGTTCAGGTTTTACATTGCCCGGATTTGGGTGTAATGTCCTTCTACATGAGCTTGTATTTGGGCTATGGAAGAATCTCGGGAGCTCTGGTGTTTTTTGGTATTCTGTAATAGCATTTTGGTGATAATTGTTTAATATATCTTTTTCTATATATGCTTCACTTTCTTGATCATGGAGCCAAAAAAGGCTTGAAAAGTCAATGTTTTCTTCAATCTTTATCGCCAAATCAAGTACCTCCTGGTCTATGACTTCGGTGCTTACAAAGATTCTTTTTCTTGATGGTCTGTAGGTATGGTATGCCTTGGGGAAGGATGCGAAAATTTTACATCCCACCACTTTTGGATGAGATTGGACTGCAATATTTCCTGCTACTATTGTGAATTTTTCTCCAAAGCTGTTGATTATTTTTTCTATTTTAGGGGTTAACCTAAATTGAACATAATCAATCATTCCATAATGGTAGAATTGAGTGATTAGTTCCTGTGGCATGTCTGTTTCAACCAAATCAATCTGTAGTAGCAATACTCCTGTATCTCTTTCTTCACTGTTTATTCTCTCTGTTACTTTCACTCCTGTATATTTTATCTCACAAAAGACTATCTGTACTATCATCTGTTGTAATTTATATAGGATTAAAGGGAATCCTATACAAATTCTTTTTGAAATCATTTCATCCAGTTCTTTGAATCTGTCAAGTACTGGCTGTAACGTCTGTCTCCATGGTATGTCAAGGATACGGGCTTTAAAGCTGTTGAAATCCCTGTTGAGAATAGGCTCACAACTTGCAGCCTTAGACTTTTGTAATCTTTCTTCAAGAACTTTCACCTGTTGTTTCAGTAGTTTGTTCTCAACCTGTATCTGTATCATTTGGTTATTCTTTTCTTTTTGATTTTCTTTTTGAAGAAGTTGTTTCTGTAAGGTTGCAATAACCTCTTCCTGTTTTTTAATGACCTGTTCTGTATTTTCTTTTGTAATTTCAGAAAATGTTTTTACCTCTTCGGGTTTCATAAAAAATGTATTGAGCCCAAAGTGCTCTCTAGCTGTATACATGGCTTCTGAAAAACTGTGGAACCCCTTGTAAAGAGGGCTCGGGCACTGTATATGTTTAGCAACTGTTTCCCATCTGTTAAAAATACCCACTTTTGTTCCACGAAGAACCACATAATGTGAAAATCTTTTGGTTATGGGCTTATCGGGGGTTTTTTGGGATGTTTCCATAAAGAAATAACCCAGAGAATTTAAAATTTGGACTTTCTTTGTGGATTCGTTTGGGAATGTTTGTATGTGCCACAAATTGTCAAGTAAACATTGCTGTCTTTCTGTGAGGTTCATTCCAGTAATGGGTCTGAACTTTCTGTTTTCATCTGTGCAAACGGGTAAAGTGTTTGTTCCAAAAGTAAGGGTTTTTGTTTGGGCTTGGGCTCTAGGTATAAAATTTTTATCCACCCGAAATTTTATCGAGCTAGGCCCAGCTTGCTGTGATCCAACTTTTCTGTCTAGGGGGTTTCGAATTACCTCCCAGGACGGTCTTCTATACTGTGGATAGTCTGTTCTTTCTGTCTTAATGCTTTCACTGTCAGATGTATCCAATGCTTTAGCCTTTTCTGTCTGTGGATGCAGCACCATCTTCTTTTTTCCGTTATTATCCATTTGTTCGAAATAACCTGTTAAGATTCCTTGACAAAATGTCAGCAATCAAATTTAGAGAATATCTTTTTCTTTTGTATTAAATTTACCAAAGAATCTTTATTTGGTATGTTATATCCATCATCTTCTGTATTATCATTAAGTCTTTTATAATTATATACTATTCTAGCTTTTCCTCTTTTTATTTCACTATGGTTTCTAACTAGAAAAGTTTGTTGATGCGTGTGGACTTTTACGATTTCCTAATTAATTTCTTTTATCATTTAAGGATTTGTATTTTAAATTCCTCTTTATCTAACGGGCTATATTCAATATTAGATGTTCTGATTGTAATGTCAGGATTTTTTATTTTAAATTTACACATGTATGTAACCTTTGAGTTTGTAATATCTTCTCCTATTAGTCCTATTTTTTCTAGATGTAGAATTATAGGATGATTTATACTTTTTGTTATATCTGTTCCTTTTTCTAATTCTTGTGTTAGCATGTTTGTGAGGAGATTTAAAGTTTCATTTTCTATATGGCATTTTTTATTTTGATGATTTTGGATTAATCATTCTTTTATATCATTACTAGGATGATATGATGGAAGGTTTTGGTTTCAATCTATGTTAAATATTATAGGATTTCGTTTTGAATTATTCTTCTTTGTTATGCTTTAAATACCATAAGGGCTTTATGACTATTTAATGAAGGTTTAAAAGATTTAAGGAAAAGACGAAGGGTTAGGTTCCCCCCTCAAATATTATTGCTTCCTCTATCTCATCATCGCTTAATTTAATCGAATTATTCAATACAACTCTTGAAAATCAAAGAACGTTGAATAAAGTAGTTGAAAACCTAGATTACATTAAACATTTAAATAATCAAATTTTTACAGATTTAAGAGATATCCGAAATAATCTACCTACTAAAAGAGAAGTTCAGCAGTTAATCTATTTGTTAGAAACTCGAAAACCAAAAGAAACAGTAGAAGCTAAAGAACTTTTGCAGAAAATAGAAAGACAGGTTGAAAATCTTGAGAAAATAGTTGAAACAGTTAAAAAGATAGTAGAAGGATAAAACTGGAAAAATCAAGAGAATACCTACAGGCTCTAAGTGACGCTAAAAAATACAAATCAGAGAGTAATACAGAAGAAGTTACAGGATTTACAACTTATACGAGGCTAGTAAAGCCGATAAACATTACCCTATTATCTTTAATTTTATTATAAGTCTACTTTTACAGATAATCGAAAAATTAAACATATTATTAAAGAAAAGTGACACACCTCAACCAAGTACTAATACTCTAGATAACGACTTAGATAAAATAATTAGTGGGATAAATAAATTAAGTCTAGGAGAAGAAGTAAAAATTAAAAGAAAACCAATACCTTATAAACATTGGGTACCAAGAAAATGAGTGATCAACAGAATAGAAGTTTTTTAGGAAGAAGTAGGACAGTACAGGAGTCAAGAAATTCAACAAGCAACTTACAAGATATCATCACAACAGATAACTTTATAAACAGGATATTAAGAAGAGGATCAGGATCTAACAGTAACCAACAAATAGTACAATTAGAAGAAGAAATAGATGTAAACAGAAACCTAGATTTATATAACCAGCATCAGTTAGATATTTTAAATCCAAGAACTTTATACCAAACAGGAATGTTAAACATTAATACAGTCTTAATAAGAAGTAGTAGAGAAGAAAGACTTAGGGTAGTTGATGGAACAGTTACAATAGATTTATTCTCACCAGATACAATCCAAAAAATCAAACAGTCTGGAAAACATTTCGCACATGTGGGATTAGTGGTAATTGGAATAAAAGGAGTAGGAAGAAAAAATCTAGGAACAAAATTATTAGCCTTATTATTAGATAAATCATGGAAAACAGATTTGAAAAAAGCCATTATCTCAGGAATGGAAATAGACTTAAGTCAAAATACAGCGCTATTTACTGCACACCAGGAATACTAAAAGACATAAAAGATCTACAAAACATTAAAATTGCCTTAAAAACAAAAGGATATGATAATTATGTAGGAAACAATATAGTAATAAGTGTAGGAACATTAGGGAAAGCTAGTAACAGATCAGGAATGAAATATAAAGTAAACATAGACGGAATTGTTAATACAATTGCCTCAAAATCTATACAAATGATAGAACCACTTAAAATAAATCCCGAAGAATTAGCAGGATTGGAATGGTCTTTGGACGACCTACAAGAACCAGACAGTAAAGTATTAATACCAAAACAAAGTCATATATATGAAAATGCAAATGGATTGCAAAGTTTAAGATTCGTAAATTTTAGAAGAGAAGACCCTACACAAAGTGATAATGAAACAGAAACAGAATATAATTTTATGAATATAGAATATGACACAGAACCAATCTATGATACAGATAGTGAAGATAAAGAAATAGTCATAGGATTTGACCAATTTGAAACAGAAGAAAATAACTTTAGTATAATAGACTATTTAGAAGAAGAACCCTCTACAGGCTTTAAAATAGAAGAAACTAACAAAACATTTGAAGAAATTATAAACAAAAAATTCACAGAATTAAATATCCAAGAAGAAGTGGATGACATGATAATAGATTGCATTACAGAATTAGGATTAACATATGAAGAAAGTTATAATAAATTACAAGAAATCTACAATTTACCTTTGGTAAGTGATATACAGCATGGAAAAATAATGATAGCTGATTTTTACAAACAAGAAAATGCATTTATGGATCAACATATGAAAAATGCAAGAAAAAGAGCTAAACCTGAATGGACAGAACCAGGAACAGCTACAGAAGATGTAATAGGAAGAGAAAATTGGACTCCCCCTTCTAGACAATATACAGGAGAATCAAAATACACTAGCCAAGGAGCTAGATTACCTATAGGAAATCTATACAGTAGTAATATGTTGTTATTAGAAAAACAAAAGCCACAATTATGGAGTGATGAAATATTACTATGGGAACAAACAGTAGTAAGGATGTGGGAAACAAATAAAAGGGATAGCATGGATATGTTTTCATATTTAGAAACTACATTAGGCCCAATAGCCTTAGGAATATGGCAAAGCAAAAAAGCCCAAAATCCAGATGAAATAAACAGATTAAAGGCTATAGGAGACAACCCATATAACTTCACTAGTCAAATTAGAACATTAATACTAGGAGTAGACCCAGCAAAAAATACTACTCTTATACAAGATACAGCCATTAGAAATTTGGAACAATTAAGTATAGCAGACATGAAATATATAAATGAATTTACCCTAGATTTTACTAGGTTATTATCACAAACAGGACAGGCTATGAATGATGAATTATGTGATAAATACTTTGTTAAATTACCTGGAGATTTAGGTAAAACCATCCATAATTCATGGAAACAAGAGTTTGGTGACAGACAGAACCTAGGAATTGGACCTAGAATCACATATACTTTTAACATATTAGAAGACAAATGTAAAGAAGTGACCCTCCAAGAACAATTAAAAAAGAGTGCTTATGCATTCTGTAAAACAGCAATTTACACACCACAGGCGTATGGACAATATAATAAATTCAAAAAGAAAATAAGAAAAAGTACAACGTACAGAAAAGAGTACAAACCTTATGCAGGGAATAAGTATGTAAGAAAACCTCAAACAAGAAGATGTAGATGTTTTATTTGTGGAGATGAAAAACATTTAGCAAACAAATGTCCAAATAAGAACAAAAACACAGAAAGAAGTAATTTAATAGAACAATTAGGAGAATACAATATAGAACCTCTAGACAGTAGGGAATCAGATAATGAATCAGTATACAGTATCTACAGTAGTGATGATAACAGCCAAATTACAAAAATTACATATACTTATATGAATAAAGAAGAGGAATGTATACATAATTGGATTAGTAGAAGAGGAAATAATTATATAAAATGTTTTAATTGTGGTTATTTTCCAAGCATAGAAAAAAGGTCACAATGCAACATATGCTTTAAAGAAATTTGTTATATATGTTTAAAAACATTATTCGAGCAAGAAATGACTACAGTAGAAGTATCAGCTAAAACAGTAAATATGAAATTAGTTACAGAAAAATTAGATAAATTAGAAGTAGCAACCGAATTACACAGTCTAAAAATAAGAAATATAGAAAAAATAATATTGCAAATAGAAAATACAATATATAAGGGAAAACAAAAAATAACAGAAGAATATTTAAAATCAGGATATAATCAATTAAAGTTAGAAGAAAAATTCAAACCATGGACAGCTTTCACATGTTCTGAGGGACAATTTGAATGGAACGTTTTAAGTTTTGGTCTCAAGAACGCACCCTCAATATTTCAAAGATTTATGGACAGTATATTTCTAAAATATGATTTTTGTATGGTTTATATAGATGATATCTTGGTAGCAAGTGAAACTTTACAGGAACATGAAAATCATTTAAAACAAGTTTTTAATGAAATAAAAACACATGGGATAGTAGTATCAAAAAGAAAAATGGAATTATTTAAAAGAAAAATATCCTTTTTAGGATTCGAAATAGGAAATGGGAAAATAGAATTACAGCCTCATATTTCGACAAAAATTATTAATTTCCCAGAAAAATTTGAAAATTTAAAGCAGATACAAGCCTTCTTAGGATTAGTTAATTATGCAAGAAAATTCATCCCAAATTTATCAAAGTTAGTAGGACCACTTTACAATAAAACCACAAAAAATGGTCAGAGAAATTTTAATAAAGAAGATATAAAATTAGTAAAAGAAATAAAAGACAAAGTAAAAAGAATAAAACCATTAGAATTACCCTTAGTAACATACTATATAATCATAGAAACAGATGGATGTAAAGAAGGATGGGGAGCAGTCCTTCTTAGTAAACCTAATAAATATACTCCTAAAGACACTGAAAAGATATGTTCTTATGCCAGTGGAAATTTTAATAAAACAGGATTAAATTGGACAAGTCTAGACTATGAAATACAAGCATTAATAAATGCATTAGAAAAATTTAAAATATTTCTAAATAAAGAATTCACAGTTAGAACAGATTGCGAAGCAATAGTGAAATTCATAAAAAATGACCAAAGTAGAAAAGTAAACAGGACATATATATATATATATATATATATATATATATATATATGAGTTGTACATTGTGAAATATGAGTTGTACATGAAGGACACCATTTTTCGAAAAATGTTTTAATTCGGAAAAACCCGTAAGTCATTATCCTTAGAAAGGGCGTAAAATGTTTTCCGGAAAACGTTTTTTCCATTTTTCGGAAAACATAAAAACACCGGAAAATGGGGAAAACGTTTTCCGAAAAACAACCAAACACCGAAAAATGAGTTATTTTACGGAAAACGTTTTCCGAAAAACAATCAAACGCCGGAAAATGTGGAAAATGTTTTTCGAAAAACAATCAAACACCGTAAAACTAGTTATTTTACGAAAACATTTTTCGAAAAACGTTGTACGTCGAAACAAATGGAGCCTATATAATATACTCCCTCCGCCCACTTACATGGTTCACACTTTCTATTTTGGGCGTCCATTTACATGGTTCACACTTTGTTTCTTTCCTTAAAAGGAAACCTTAAATCACTATTCTCTCCACTCATTCTCTCTCCTACATTATTTTAATACTCACAACACCATTATAATTTACTATTCCCTCCACTCATTCTCTCTCCTATTTTATTTTCACACTCACAATACTTTCAATATAATACTCCCTTCTTAATTAACGTGTAAACAGTAAGTGTGAACCTACTAAGTGGACGGAGGGAGTATGTATTATGTATTATGAAATGATGTGCTTATTCTTCTGCATAGGGGCTTTGCTTGAAAAAGTAGTTCATGAAGACATTGTTTTCAAAATTCCTAAAAAAAATGCATAAAGATTTCCCACATCTCTCCTAAATTCAAGCTTCTACAATGGAGTTGACCAAATATTGAACTATCAAATTAAAAGTTGTTTTAATAATCTTTAATATTCTTTATTAGACTAAATCTAATTCTTATGGCTTGTCTACCAACTCATATTTTGTAACAAAAAATCAAAACATTCGAAAATAAAACAAAAATCAATTCTCGTACACACGACTCTCCAACTTAATTTTACTCTCAAACTTAATTTTTAATCAAAAATTTAAAAAAAAATTCAAAAGAATAAAGAATAATGATGAATGTGAACTCTCACAATGAGTTTAAATGTTTATGAGATGAACTCTCAAAATCAAATTCACCTTTTATTATAGATGATTTATTGAACTAAAATATGGAATTTGGTCGAAGAAAAATATGTAACATTCATTTTGGACATAAATAATTAGGATGGCTAATATGAAATGGAATTTATGTTTATCCTCCAAAACAATTATGACCGCTAATTTTTTTATAAAATTATATTTGGTGAACGGAATAAATATGACGGGCTAGGCCCAGCAAGCAATCTCAGTTACCTACATATTATTGCTAGGCCCAATCAATATCAGGCCCAAGACCCAACAGCGAGATCAGTCGACCTAGCTCATGGTCCCGACCTAGATTGGTCCGACATACGATCCAGATCTCAATTCGGGCATGACCCGATCCCATCCATCAGTCAAGTCGACCTAGACCCAATAGGCGACCTCGACCTATCATAATAAGTGACGACCTACAAAGTCCAGGCGTGAATACAACTCTTTCCATAACGGACTCCCTACAAATCAGGAGTTATTCATGGACAAGATCTCTTATGTATATCTGATCCGAGATTATAGGGATTTAATACAATCCTACCACAATTATATCTCTCATTAACAACTATAAATACAAGGCAATGTCAACCGTTTTAATGTAATTGCTTTTTAGTTATTTGAGAATACATTGTTCCATATAACTTATTAGCTCTCTATACACCATACTTACTCTCACGCCCGAGGGTCTTCGCCGAACACCATTCCGGCTAGTCATGAGTTCTGTTTTCAGGTCAGAAGTCAGTAGATTGATCTTGCAGCTGGACGGAGATTGATTACGGCACGATTCTTGCAACATCAGTTTGGTTCCATTGCCGGAAATCGTGTTTTCGACCTCGAAATTTCTTACAACCCATCATCATGGTGACTTCTGATGGTCATGTTTCAGAAGCCTCGGATGAGCATAACGAAGGTAACACCGGTACTAATACGAATGCTGGAAACCGCAACGTTAACATGCCTCCTCCTCCTCCGCCTAGTCAGCATGTGAGGGCGACGCGTTCGAACAACGTTGCTGATGGTAGGGGTTTACCAGATCACCGGAGGGAGAAGAGACCTACGGTAGAGCAAGGAGCCCAGCCCCCTCCAAAGCGTCAACAAGCAGGGCGAATGGCTGCAGACGACAGACCAAGTCCCTCAACCAATCCCCTCAGTAGGAAGGAGATGCTAGTGGAGCGGGCTAGAATTCTAGCAGAATTAATAGAGATGGAGGAGGAGCCTGAGCAGAATGACAGAAGGTCAGAAATGGCAGCCCCCTCCCAGGTTTCTCACAGGCAGCCCGACGGAAGTGCTAGGCAGAATGGGAGTAACAGACAAAATGATTAGCGGCAGATCGTACCACACATTCGCACCCATATACCGATTCTGCCTGACGACTTGCAAAGTCATCTCAATACGAACAGGGAACAGGAAGCTGAGTCGGAGTTGAGGCAACAGAGGGAGGCCGAAAGGAATAGGCATAGGTCGCCTGTTAGAACAGGAATATCGCAGTCACACCGCGAAAGAAATGGGCGCAGGTCGCCAGTCAGATCAGCTAGATCGCACTCTCACCGGGATAGAGATGGGCGCAGGTCGCCAGTCAGGGAAGATAGGCGCAGGTCGCCAGTGAACTCAGTAAGGTCTCCTTCCCACAGAGACAGACGAGGTAGAGAGGTGACTCCTCCCGGAGGTGAAAGACGTAGGGCTAACTCAAGGAGGGAACCTCACCGCGATGAGCGACACAGATCCAATGACGTCTCCCATGCAAGGGACGACAATCCAGATGCTAGGGAATGGTTGCAGTAGAAGAAAAGACTAGAGCAATGGGTGGCCGACAAGAAGGAGGATGCTAGAAAGGGCGAGCGAAACGACTTTACTCTTCGTCCCTTGTCCAAGGAATTGCTCGATCGACGACCTCCTCAAGGTTTCAGGTTGCCCACTCTAGAAAAATATTCGGGTGCTACCAATGCCCAGAGCCATATACAGCATCTGGAGGCTACCATGTGTTTCGTCTCTAACGAGGATGATATGATGTGCAAGGAACTTACCAGAACTCTCACATGGGTAGCTCTGACTTGGTTTAAGGGTTTGACACCAGGTTGTATTACCACATAGCATTATATGAGGAAGAAGTTTCTAGATCGCTTCTCGACAGCTGGAGCCCGAAAGTTGACGGTCACCGACTTGAACAATTTGGCACAAGGAAAGAACGAAAGCTCGATGAGCTATTATACCAAGTTCAAGGAGATGGTCGACCAAATTGAAGAGGACCTGACAGACAGGGAAGTGATAAATTGCTTTAGGAATGGGGTAACCTCAGCTGACTTAGACTACGAGCTACAAGTCAAGAGTGTGACAACCCGTCAAGAACTGTTTGAAAGGGCCTACAATGTGGCAATATCTGAAGAAAGGAAGGAAAAGAAGAATGGAAAAGGTTCCAAGTCTGAGGTCGCAGATACTGATAAAAAGGGCTTGGTAAAAAATGGTGGTAACAACAAGAATGGGAAGAACAGAACTAGGGCGACTGAGAGAGTGCCCGAAACATTTACCCCATTGACAGTAAGTCGTACTGAAATCTTGAACACAGTCGAGCTCAGTCCACCAGCCCAATGAACCCAAGAGATAAGTTCAGAAGGGACAACAGCAAATATTGTGAATATCACATGGATATGGGCCACACTACAGAGAATTGTATGAGCCTGAAACGTATCATTCAGAAGTGGGTCGACGACGGTAAGCTCGACAGATATGTGAAAGAAGCTTAGCCTGGTGGAGGTGAGCGAGCTACTGGAGGTATACCTGAGCTGAGGCAGCCTCGAATGAATTTAGGAGTGATTACTGAGCAAGATAGCAACACCGCTCTGAAACATAAGATATTCCAGCTCAACAAAGCCCCTCACGTGCCGCCTAGAAGCTACATCAGGGATGAGGTTATCAGCTTCTATCTAGACGAGCTAGCAACTAATGTAGCGATTAGAGAGCAAGTTCTCGTTATCCCATAACTGATTGATGGGTGTACGACGAGCAGACTCTTGATAGACACGGGGGCCTGCAAAGACATTCTCTTTTACAAAATGTTCAAAGAAATGGGACTCTTTAAGGAGTAGTTGACACGTTATGATGGTCGACTTGAAGGCTTCACCAATCATAGGGTGGATGCAAAGGGGCAGATCGAGCTAGATGTTGATATAGGCCAACATCCATCCAGGGTCACTACTAAGGTAACCTTTATTGTTATTGATGTAAATAGTGATTATGCTGCTATTTTAGGTATTCCTGGCTAGGTCGCACTTGGAATGGTGGCCTCCATCCCCCATCAATGAGTTAAGTTTCCCACACTAGCTGGAGTAGGATGCGTGCAAAGTACAACTCGATCTTACCTTGATCATGTCCTTCGAATGAGAAAGAAGAGGGAGCTAGAGGTTGAAACTCTTGAGGGATACTTGAAGCTATCAAAGTCTGTCACCACAACTTTGCGACTATCTACGATCACATGCATGGAAGAAGCGACCTATCACTCACATGACAACGTCATGACTGAGCCGACACGTCCTTCTCATAACACCATGGTCGATTCAGATGCAGTTATGGTCGACCAAGTCTTCATAGCCGAGCTATGCCTACAAATCGACAATAACTCGGGGGCCACCACCAGTGAGATCGCAGCTGAACTGGATGACATGATTGTTGAAGAAGCTCCACACTTGGGGGCTGAAGAAAGACGGAGGGTTCGCGAGATCATTATTGAGACCCTGCATTTTAGAGATGGTCCGGAGCTTGAAGCTGTTGACGAGCTAGAGACAGTGATAACAAATCCTTCTTATCCCGAACAAAAAATTCAGATTGGTAAGCAGTTGTCACCTGAAGAAAGAGTAGAAATTGTCAAGCTACTAAAGGAGAGCAGTGATGTTTTCACTTGGCGAGTAGAAGACATGAAGGGAATAAAGGAGGAGGTCGCTGTTCACAGGCTGGAGGTTAATTCGACCATGAAACACAAGGCACAGAAGCTGCAAAGCTTTGCTCGTGACAAAGAGGAAGCAATGAAACTTGAGGTACAAAAGCTTTTAAGTGCAGGTATCATCAAGGAGGCCTCTCATACTACCTGGCTAGCTAATGTGGTAATGGTGAAGAAATCTAATGGCAAGTGGAGGATGTGTGTCGACTTCACCAACCTAAATTTAGCCTGCCCCAAGGATAGCTATCCTCTGCCTCGGATCGATAAGCTCGTAGATTCAATAGCTGGACACACCACATTAAGCTTCCTCGACACTTACTCGGTTTATCATCAGATCAAGATGCACGAGGACAATGTAGTGAAGACGACTTTCCAAGATGCTGGGGGTATCTATTGCTACACTATGATGCAGTTTGGTTTGAAGAATGCAGGAGCGACCTACCAAAGGATGGTCAACAAGGTCTTTTCCTCACAAATTGGCCGAAATATGGAAGCCTACATCGACGATATGGTTATCAAAACAAAGGTCGGACGTCACGTGGTCGACCTAAGGGAAACGTTCGCCAATTTACGAGCAAACGACATGAAACTTAATCCTAGCAAGTGCGTGTTCGGCGTGGTAGCTGCAAATTTCTTGGCTTTATGGTTTCTCATCGAGGTATTGAAGCCAATCCAGAAAAGATCAAGGCTCTGGTCGACATGAAGGAGCCTACAAATATTAAGGAGATGCAGCGACTCAACGGTAGGGTTGCAGCCCTAGGTCGCTTTATAGCTAAGTCGGCAGAAATATCTCTCCCCTTCTTTAAATCATTGAGGGGTACGAAAATTTTTGAGTGGACGGCTGAATGTCATTCGTCGTTCCAGCAGCTTAAGGAGTATCTTGCTTCTCCGCCACTATTGAGCAGCCCGGTTGTAGGGGAAACATTGTTTGTCTATCTATCTGTTGGCGACCAAGCTGTGGACGCTATTTTAGTTCGAGAAGAATGAGGGCTTCAGAAGCCCGTATATTATGTAAGCAATGCCTTGTCCGACGTGGAGGGCAGGTACTATAATGCAGAGAAGGTAGCATATGCTTTGGTCGTAGCTTCCAGGAAGTTGCGAGCTTATTTTCTAGCTCACCCGATTGTCGTGCTTACTAACGCACCCCTGAGGAAGATCCTACACAAGCCAGAAAGTTTAGGCCACTTACTCAGCTGGTCAATTGCTCTCACAGAATTCGACATCAAGTATCGGCCTCGAAAGGCATTAAAAGCTCAAGCTTTGGCAGACTTCTTGGTCAAGCTACCAGTTTGCCTGACGATTGCTGGAAAGTATACTCTGATGGATCGGCAACAAAGAACGTTAGTGGGGCTGGAATTGTATTGGTCGAGCCAGAATCAGGGACCGTGTATGAGGAGGCACTGAGATTCAAGTTTGAAGCTTCCAACAACCAGGCCAAATATGAAGCTCGCTGCTATTGAGTACGCAAAGTGTTTTGGAGCGACCAAGATTGTGGCTTACTGTGATTCTCAGTTGATAGTCAACCAAGTCATAGGAGAATACGAGGTGCTGAATCCTACCTTGGTCAAATACTGCGACCTGGTCAAGAAGCTGATCACAGACTTGGAATTTTGGGAGATACAGAGGGTTGGTCGAGATGACAACGAATTGGCCGGCCTACTCTCGAAACTGGCTACATCGGATGAGCAGCATGGGGAACCTATCTCTTTTCTCGAACATCCAACTTATTAGAGGGTCCAGATTCAATGCCTGGAAAATACTGGTAGAGAGTGGGTCTACACTAAGTGTTGGATCGAAGAAATACGAGCATACCTAGAAACTGGCGAGCTACCTGATGATGAGAAAGCAGCTCGAGCCATTAAGAAAAAGGCTCCGAGATATGTTATTCAAGGAAACACGTTGTTTAGAAGGTCCTTCAGTAGGCCATTATTGAGATGTGTCCACCCCCAAGAGGTTACCCAGCTGATGTACGAGGTGCATAGTGGAGTTTGTGGTGGACACCCGGGGGCCAAAACTTTAGCTGACAAGTCGATTACAATGGGCTATTATTGGGCGCACATGAGGGCTGTCGCACACGACTTCGTTCAAGGGTGTGATCAGTGTCAAAGTTTCGCCAATCTACCTCACTTTCCTACAATCGAGCAAACTCCAGTGATCGCTACTTGGCCTTTTGATATGTGGGGTGTCAATTTGATTGGACCCTTCCTGCCTGCCCGTGGAAATTGCAAGCACGTGATCGTGGCCATTGATTATTTTACAAAGTGGGTCGAGGCCAAGCCATTAGCCAGGATTACTGAGGAAAACGCCATCAATTTCATTCACAACTTCATTTGGTGTCGCTTTGGGATTCCTCGGGCAATAGTATCAGACAACGGGTTACAATTCTCCCAAGCTTTCGAAGACGAAATGAAAATAGTAGGAGTCAAGCAATTGAATTCGTCAGTCACCTATCCTCAAGGCAATGGGCAAGCCGAAGCAGGGAACAAGTTGGTCCTCTCAGCATCAAAAACGGGTTTGGTTGGTCGACGTAGCACCTGGTTGGATGACTCCCCCTTGCTCTCTGGGCAGTCCGCACAACCATTCGGGGGCCCACGGGGGAAACCCCATTCGCTCTTGCATATGGATCAGAAGCCATGGCACCGGCCGAGCTACAAGTTCCCACAGAGCAGAACAACACCAACAGATTGCTCGACTTGGATTTGATCGACGAGAAGCGAGATACAGCTCATCTAAGGATGGTAAATTATAAGCAGAAAACCAAGAGTTACCACGATAAGAAGGTGAAGATAAGATAATTCCAAGTAGGCGACCATGTTTTGAGGAGGATCGAGTCAACTGGAAGGAGAACTCTGATGAACAAGTTATCTCCCAACTGGGAAGGTCCCTACATCGTCACTCGAGTTGTTAAGGAGGGAACTTACATGATCGTCCATTTAGATGGTGAAGAGTTGAAGCACCCATGGCATGCTACCCACCTTATCAGATACTACTTCTAGTTCAAGTTTTCTAGTTCAGTTTTCTAGTTAAGTTTCAAATTCCGCTTTCAAGTTTGAGTTTAGTTCTAGTTCTAGCTCTCCGTTTTCTATGTAATCATGCTACTACTTCAATAAAGTTGCAGTTTTATTCAAATTGTGTTACGTTTGTGCATCGATTCTAATGGGCTCGACTCTTAGTCAGCCTCGTTCCTTTAAACAGGCTCGACTCTTAGTCAGCCTCGTTCCTTTAAACGGCTCGACTCTTAGTCAGCCTCGTTCCTTTAAACAGGCTCGACTCTTAGTCAGACTCGTTCCTTTAAACAGGCTCGACTTTTAGTCAGCCTCGTTCCTTTAAACAGGCTCGATTCTTAATCAGTCTCGTTCATTTAACAAGTTCGACTCATAGTCGACTTCGTTCTAATAGGCTCGATTTATAATTAGTCTAGTTCATTCAATAAGTCCGAATCTTAGTCGACTTCGTTATAACAAGCTCGACCATTTGTCAGCTTCGTTCCCTTAACAGGTTCGACTCTTAGTCAATCTCATTTTCAAAAATCAAGCAAAGTATAAGGTCGACATTGTTGTTGAATAACTAGTCCGATCAAAAGATTGTAGCGACTCATTTGTCCTATTAAATCTAGTTCGACATTCAAAACAAATAGCTGGATCGAAGCAAAACAGATTCAAGCAAAAGTCAACTACGATTAAATAAAACCAAGTCCCCCAAACCGGGCCAGGACTTGAGCAAATAAAATATTACGAGTTGGGATGCCTCCCAAAAAACTGGGCTAAGGCACCACGACATAAAAGCAAAAAAGGAATTGTTTTGAAACTTGTTCTCATTACATCAAGTAAAAAGATAACACCTGGCCCATCGTTAGCTTGGTCTGATTGGTCATTGGCGGCTTCCTCTTCTTCATCTTCCTCCATCTCTTCAGCCTTCTGGATCTCTTCAAAAAGAACATTAAAATTTCTTTCAGCTAGGGGGGAGCAACCCATGACTCACATTCATCTTCTTGGTCTTTCTGAGCAATGAAAACAAGGTCGTTGTCAGTATAGGGCACGACCGAGTGGCCACCACGAGCTACAAGGTCGTATTGAGCTTCAGTCGCCCACCGAGCTAGCTGCTCTAGAGAAACGTCAGCCGACGGGTCAACAATAGCTCGTCGCGCCATATGACACCGACCTGTATCGAAGAACATCCTGGCCTTAGCAATTATAGCATCGTGACACACATCACTTTCTTTGAAAGCTTCAATGGCCGCCTCCTCCAAGTCCTTCCTAGCTGACAAGTGATCTTCTGTCATCTTCAAGATCCGCTCATTGGCTTCCTTGAGTTTCTTGGTCTTCTCCCCATTGTCATTCTCCAAGGTAGATTTGTCGGCCTTGACAGCGTCGACCTCCTCCTTCATCAAAGCAATTTTCTTCTCGGACTCCTTAAGGGCGGCCAGGGTCTTGTCCCTATCAGCTTCAGCAGTATCTCTGCACATCTTCATGGCATCGTACGACGAATCCAGATCGCCATATTTCTCCTTCCACTCATCTATCTCCTTAACCTTCCGGGCATAAGCACCAGTAGCTATCTTCTCCCACTCGATGGCCGCTCTCCAGCCACTCTTGGCCTGCTCAACAAGAGTCAAGGACTACATCTACAAATGGCATTGAGTTAGCTCGACAAACGATTACATGCAAAAGAAATCAACAAATATGGCGACCAAAAATAGCAGAGAAGAACAAGTCAACTAGTACCTCGCAGTGGGATAGGCCGGACCTATCAGCGAATTCCTCAGGAGAAAGCCCCTCCTTATCAAAGTGATTCTGCAAATTCGGATCTACAGCCCGTCGAATGATAGCCTGTCCATATCCCAGCTCGGGATAACGACGACTTGTGCAATCGATACCAGTCAGGGCAAGCACATCATTGAGCCTCGCTATTTCAGCACGAACAAACCCGGGGCTAATTTCAGGAGGAGCTTGAGGGGTAGGATTATCCGAAGTACCAACTCCGCCTAAGCTTTGGCCGAGCTTCGACCTCTTCCTTGACGTTTGTAAGGGAGCATCATCATCATTCGTCTCATCCTCCCCTTGATCCAAGTCGATCAAATCAGTAGGTTTGAAGCCAGCTAGGTCGCGTATAGGGCTGACCTTCGAGGCCTTCTCCGAGGATATCTCAACCTCCGCATCCCCAGTATGTTCAACATCGGGTTCATCAATCAACTTGAAGGGCCCCAATCCATCTATGGGGATCGTCCCAGCGCTGACCTTGGGCAACAACTTTTGGCGAATAGTGGCCTCCTTCTCTCTATTGGCCTGAGCATTGGCCTTCCCATGAGCCTTCTTGCTCCTCCTCTGATCAGCCAAGGCAGAAATGCGATTCATATTTGCCTGTTGCTCGGGAGTCAAAGCTGCACAAGATCAAAAAGCAAAGTGTTAGTTCGACAAATCAAAGTTCTATGTACGAGCTAAAGTTCTACATACGAGCTAAACATGTACGAGTTAAAGTTCTACATACGAGCTAAACATATACGAGCTAAAGTTCTACATACGTGCTAATAATTAATTGGCAAGCTAAAGGACACAGGCAAGTAAACACTTACCACCAACATGCTCTCCCTGATCTTTACAACAATTGGGAGTCTTTTGACAGAATTGGCACTTATCCTCAAACCTACCCAAGGCTTGGGTCACCCAATCAGGATAAGTAGGGCCCCTTACTACTAGGGCCAAAGGAACTGCGTCATCATCCCCTCCCTGCATCATGCCAGCTTGTATGTAGTTGTCCTTATCTGTGAAGGGCGACCCAATTCACGGCTCCCCTTTGAGCCACCAACTTCAACCTATCGATTAAATCTTTACTCCAGGAGGGAACCCAGTAATCCTCCTCCTTCATCATCACAGAATTGCTCTCAGACAAAGGGAACTCCCACCCTTTCCTGCTCTCCACCAGTATCACATGGGAGTTCCATCCAGCTACCTTATCAGGCAAATTGATAAACAATTTGGGGGCCTTTATCCGAGCTGGGGGTACTAAACCCACGGGTTCTCTTATTGTAAGCTACCTTAAAAAATTCCCTAAAAACATGGACGCAAGGTTCGTACCCAAGAAACCTACATACCATGGCAAAGCATATGAGTACTCGGCAAGTGTTGGCTCCTAACTGTATAGGGACAGCTCCTAAACACTCCAAAAATCACAAACAAACGGATCCAAGGGAAGGCGCAGGCCGGCTTCAAATTGGCCGTAAAAGAAGGCCACCCTAGTAGGGTCTCTAACTTTGCTCTCCCAACTCAATTTATCAAACTCCTTGGCCGTCATGTGGGTTAGGCTGAATTCCTCTTTGTCGACCCCGTAATACTGATACAGTATCCTGAGTCGATCTTCTGAGCCCTTCCTCCCAGTTTTTGGCTTGGGAATCACATAGCCCCTTTCATTGCGACCTGGGACAGTCAAGGAGCAAAAGGCATCCACGATGTTATTAGAGGGGGAGCTCGTCGTAGCAGAGGTCGTCGCCCTTTCCTAAGTCGACATATCTGAAGAACAACAAGAGGAAACAGGGGAATCAGTCCTATATGCAGACTCAAGGGACCTAGGAGACCTACTAATGGGCGACCTAGATTCCCCCGGAAATCCTTTTCTACTCCTAAGGAAGGAAGGTTTATTGGGACCTCTGAGATAAAACAATACTATATGATCAAGCAGCTCGTGAAAAAGGTGAAAAGACATGATTCTTGGGTCGTCAGTTCCTAAATCACCTAGGGTTTCTCCTACGGGTAGGGCTAGCTCGCAAAAGCGTAAACCCCACCTGGTCAAGACAGAGGCACATTCTTCTACGGGAATCTCCTTCCATACACCACTTAAATGCTTGTACACTCTACGATTAACAGAGCAACAGCCATACCCGGCACCAGGTTCACAGCTAAAAGTCCTAGCCATGTCAGAATCAAAAGGGAAGGAAAAATTAAACCCTAATGCTAAGAATTAGAGAGGTACCTTGCTTAAAACAATGAAGACGAGAGGTGGAAAGGAATCGGAAAAGCTTGAGGACGTCGGAGAAGTTGGAGATTTATATTCGCCTTCTTTCTCACTGGTTTGCTCAAGAATTGGGAATTTGTAAAAAACTGAAAAGGAAAAGGATTTTCCTTATATGCTCTTGTTAATTATTTCCTGAATTGGAAAGGTTTTTTGGCTTCAAACGGTTAAAATTGTCATTAATTCGGAAAACGGTTCCCAAGACAGTTTCCCAAACGTCAAACTTGCAATGATTATGGAAAAACGGCGCTTCTATTGATCCAGCCGTTCACAGTCAATGGCCAAGATTGAGCCACATCACCATTGGCCGACCAACCATCAGCTCGAGCCTCGACCTGCGACCTCCATCAAACTTCATCAACAATTTTTTAACTTCCTGATCGACAAATATCAACTCAGAAAGTTGGGGGCCACTGAACGGAATAAATATGACGGGCTAGGCCCAGCGAGCAAGCCCAGTTATCTACATATTATTGCCACCACATTTTCATTGGGCTAGGCCCAATCAATATCAGGCCCAAGGCCCAACAGCGAGATCAGTCGACCTAGCTCATTGTCCGACCTCAGATGGTCCCGACCTAACTTGGTCCGACCTAACTTGGTCTGACATATGATCCATATCTCAATTTGGGCATGACCCGATCCCATCAATCAGTCAGGTCGACCTAGACCCAATAGGCGACCTCGACCTATCATAATACGTGACGACCTACAAAGTCCAGGTGTGAATATAACTCTTTCCATAACGGACTCCCTACAAATCAGGAGTTATTCATGGACAAGATTTCTTATGTATATCTAATCCGAGATTATAGGGATTTAATACAATCCTTCCACGATTATATCTCTCATCAACAACTATAAATACAAGGCAATGTCAACCGTTCCAAGGTAATTGCTTTTAAGTTATTTGAGAATACATTGTTCCATATAACTTATTCGCTCTCTATATACCATACTTACTCTCACGCCCGAGGGTCTTCGCCGAAGATCATTTCGGCTAGTCGTGAGTTCTGTTTTCAAATCAGAAGTCATTAGATTAATCTTGCAAATGGACGGGGGTTGATTACGTCATGATTCTTACAGCATCATTTGGGTAATTGTTTTACATGTAATAAACGAAGCTTTAACTGTTTGTGAGATGAACTCTCAAAATCAAATCCACTTTTTATTATAGATGATATATTGAACTAAAATACTACACCTGTCCCATTTGAAAAAAAAGTATAAATTTGCATTTCATGTGTCTCACTTAAAAAGACTGTTAATTTTTTTTTAATATATCTTTATTTATTAGACTCACTTATCATATACACATATACACAGTAACTATTCTCTTACTGTTTCATATCCCACATTTTATCTCTTACCTCATTTTTCATAATTACAATACTTACTGCATTATATATTTTTATTAATTTTCATGTAAAATCTACTTTATTTATGTTTTTTCTGGTGGATGGGAGGGCAAATACTAAATACAGGGAACGAAATTTACAGGAAAGTAAGTAAATTATCAAAATAGCCTTTTATATACCTAATTTTTTTTATTAGGGTTCCCGCCGAAAAATGACTTTTTGCACATCCGTATACAGAGAAGTACACGGCGTGAGCAGGTCCGGCGCCGAGGGCCATAGCGCCAATACCGCGGTAAAGCCCAGCAGTACCTTCGGACTTGAGAATGGACTGCAACGCCTTACGAAGTCCCACAGATTTGATAGGGCAGGAGCCGAGGATTTGCAATACTTGTAACGCGTCGTTAAGACGGTTACCGTCTGAAATTAAGAACCCTTATACAGTTTCTCCGGCCGCAGAACCACAACCTATAATTATCATATTTCTTCCCAAATTTCTAATCCTTGCTTAACTCCAACAGATTCCGATTCTTATTTCACCTCAGAACTTCAAAAATCCCCAATCTCAAGCCCTAATTCATGGCCACAGCGCCAAATTTCAGAAACACGACCTCATCCCACGAGAGAGAGAGAGAGCGAGGGAGAAGAAGAGGGAGAGTGTTGTTTGAATATGAAATGAAAAAAAAAATATTATATAAATGAGTATTTTGATAATTTTATTGATTTTCTGTATTTTTTGGTCCTTGTATTTAACCATATAAAAAAAAAATTTGAGGAAAAGGAGTAAGGGATTTGGCCGATAAAAATTGAAAAATAACATTAATTTTGGACCGGTAATATGAAATGGGCTTTATGTTTATCCTCCAAAACCCGAAATCACCTTAAATTAAACCCTTTCTTCTTTTTCCAACGGTCGGAATCATCGCCACCCATCGTCACCCAACATCCTCCACGAAACCGTCATCTCCAGTCTCCAAATCCACCTCGATTCCGCCATATCCAATATCTAATTTAATGCCGAGCTCGCCATTGCATCCGGCTCTCCGATTCAAATCCGATCCCAAACAAGAAGACATAGTCTGACCTCGAATTGGGGACGAGCGGTGGTAGAGATGATCAGCGCCGTCCGCCGTCCAGTGTAAGAATGTCGGATTATGTTATAGAAAAGAGCTTGGGTGGTTTTCCGGTTTATGCTATCTGTGAGTCCTCATAGGAATTTGTGTTGATGACTGATGAAGATAGTGGGAAATCACTCGGATTGTTTTGTACTCCGTCCAAAATTGAATTACCTTTTTTGTTCCAAAATGAATAATCGTTTGAAACTTTACCTTCAACTAACTTTGTCCCTAAATAATTATTATTTTTCATACTTCATTATATTTTTGCAAAACTAAAATTTTGAAATTGAATATCGAGAATGTTTATGATTTTTTTCTATTGAGAATCAGTCTTTTCTAAATGATCCTTAAATACCAAATGGACTATCACTTTGGGACGGAGGGAGTATTAAGGAATCCCTTGGTCCAAACACAAGTATGTGACTTGTCGACGTATTTAAGAAATATTCTTTACTCGTTTGTACATTTCATTTACATTTGTAGAATTGCAATAAGTCTATTTTCTAATTTAGAAATGCGACATTTATTTTGAAACATGCAAAACAGGAAAGGGCGACATTTTTTATGGGACGGAGGGAGTATGAAATGGGAGGATGAAGATTTTAGCCCTGGCACCAGAATTGTTTCCGTTTCTCTTAGTAAGGTACTAGCCTTATCTATTTATGCAATTAATAAATCCGCAGTTGATTGACACTTTTTTTTTTTTTTTAAATCGTTATATGAGAATTTGGTGGGTTTGGATTTATGGCTAGTCCCCCAATTGTTGTAAAACATTGAAAAACGTCAATGGTGGGGGGAATGAACTGCTTGTAACCATTGTAACTCCCTCACCCTTTACAGATTCTTAAGTTGATATCTGTGTAGGAATTAGAATTTCAACTTAGGGGGTAATCAGAAATCATTCGGAGTTTTGGAGGAATTTTCCTTGTTTGTATTCACAAACCAATATATGCATAAGAGTTTCTACACTAAAGGTATCAAATCTTCTAAATACAGCAACTTCCCAGTGTACACTATTAACTAATGAAGTAGTGTAACTGAGAGAATGCATGGAATATTTGCAAATGATGTAGAATCATGTTGAAGATTGTGGCTACAAGCTCAATACCCCCTCAAGTTGGAGCGTGTAGGTCACAAGTGCCTAACTTGCTGAGTAACATGATGAATTGGCGAACTGAGGACGTAGATGGGCATGATAAGGCAGCTAAGAATGGGTGTTTTGGACACATAAAAGACATGAATATTGGATTCTAGCTAGCCAGCCAATAGTTTAGTAGATATTTAAGATAGAAAAAAACTGAAACTGAAATAACATTTCAGACCAAATAGTGATATATAAGATCTAGCATCACCTTATTCTGTAATAAGAAGATTATTCATGCATCCCTCTCAACATATAAATTACTCCCTCCGTCCCTAAATGAATGTCGATTTTTTTTTTCTTTTCAAATTTGCTCTTCATCAAGAGCAAGTTTGAAACTTTTTTCTACATTCATTTAGGGACGGTGGGAGTATATAATGAGGGATTTATTAAGTATATGCTTAATTAATATCCAATATCAAGACCTTTAAATTTTTCCTTAGTAATCCCATCGAGGCGCTCCACCATTTCAGCTGTGAGATAGTTCTTTGAATCTCCAACCTTACCTTTCCTGAAGTATATACCATTGTGTACCCCTTGTGGAAGCTTACCCTTCGTGTTCACCTCTAAATTGCTCATATTCTCAAAGCTGCATAGTTGTATAATTTCTTCAACACCACCTTTCGACTATTCTTCTAACGAGAAAGGATAGCCCATGAGCTCAGCCAGTTTCTTCACCTGATTGAAAGTATCACTTTGCATGTCCTCGTACTTGAGGAACAGAAACCACTCAGGCCATTTCAAGGTTGCCTTATAGTAACCTATCACATGATCCCAATACGGTCCGTAACCGGAGACACCTTGGCATAATAAGTCAAATGCTTCCTCCAATGAAATGAGTGGAACCTCTTTGTAAGGAATCTTGTCCAAAAAATGCCACAAGGAAACAAACATATCTTTGGGCTCCCGACACATGTACACAACTCTGCAACCTGAACTGAAAACTGATTCCGGCAATGAACTGTAAGGAACGTGGGTAGCAATTAGGCGGGGTGAAGGCATTGTTTCAACCTCTTCCAAGGACGTATGGGAATCCAATAACTCTATGAAGGGAACTAATGTATGGGCATTAAAACAGAGCAAAGGGTTTGGGGTTTGTGTAGACTTTTCTCTATTTTTGATTGCATAGGCAAGGGACTTGAGCCATGTTGTACCACATTTAGGGCTTGATGCCAGAAGGATATCTGTTGATTGGGACTTGAAATTTTGTTGTGCGAAAATCACATGTTGGAGGATAACAGGAGGATACCAAAAGCCTTGGTATTGGCGGACATATTTTTCAATCGTGTCTTGTCCCTTTGGAAGGCTTGAGATCATCTCTCCAACTGACTTTTCTTTCTCTAATTCTGCTTCGTTGTTGGAATTCTTTATCACAGACGGGGAAGGAGGAGCTGCCATGATTGTTTGTTTGAGAACCATAGCATGCATTCACATTAAATATAGAATTTGACCCCTTTTGTGGTGGCTTGGTGCAGTGAACTGCTACTCCAAACGGTTATAAAATTGCCATCAATGGTAGGGATCAATTTGGCTTATGCGGGACCCACTTAAAATACTATCAACAATAGTTTCACAAATATATACTCAAGAATATATCCATGTTTACCATGCCGTAAAAGTACCATCCTTTTCACCTCCAACTTGCTCACATTCTCAAAGCTACATAATTGAATAACTTTATCAACAACCCTTCTTTAGAAGAGTGTGGTTGAGCCATTTGTTAGGTATGCATATGGCATAGACCAACTACCCTTAAGACAGGTCTTACGAATTTAGGTGGATGATAGCTATTCAAGCCAATTCAAGCAATTTAAGTCTTCGGGGACCAAATGCCTTAAGTCCCTTTACATTCAGTTCGAGGAACTGTCACTAGCTAGGGTCAACTGAAGAAGAAAAATTATAGGTTCTTGAATTGTAGTACTTTTTTTTGCCGTCTCAAGATAAGTGTAACATTTTTATATTAGGATAGTATTAGTGAAAATTTATCTAATTACAAGCAATATACAAATAAGAAAAGACAAGATCTCAAATCTAGTCTTTTTGTTGATTGGTCATTCTGTGTGTTGGTGACACGTGGCAGGGTTTTGGAGACACTTGGTTTCTTGTTATTTAGGGTGGTTTCTGGTTGGTTTGGCTCTAGAGTAATTGGTTGATCAGAATGTATCATTTAAATCGTTGGTTTACTTGGAGTGTGTATTATGTCAGAGGAGAATGGATGGGTAAGCGCTTTTCGATCGTTAGGTTGGTTAGTTAGAAGTGTATTTGCTAGCTAGTTTTGGAAATTCTGTCTCACCTAATTGATAAGTTGGTCAAGTCAGAGGCCAGATTGACAGTTTGGTTAACTCAACTGGTCATTTTGGATGGTTTGATAACTCAACGATTATGAGAAAGGATATCGGAACAGAAAAAGAAGAGAGAACTCTTTGGCAAACTATCACATCTTATGATGCATCTTCATGATTTTAGCATAAGAAAAAAGCTGTAATACATATTAAAGGCTTCCATATGATTTCTTCTTCTGGTATTATGTCTTCTCTTGGTTATATAATGTTGTGCGTTCAGAAACGTGGCGCCAAAGCAAGATGGTGTCATATAAGGGATCTTAACATGGTGTATTTAGGATCTGAGCCACCAGAGGAAAGTCCACCAGGTATTAATTGATATTTGACATGCGAAGTTTTGAATTTCGATCAAAAAATACAATGTTGGGAACCAGTGGTGACCCGTGGTGTTAATTAGCATGGATTCTAGCTGCTCAGCTATTAGTTTAGAGATATTTAAGATAGAAAAAAACTGGAACTAAAACTGAATAAACATTACAAACCAAATAGTGATACAAGCATCACCTTATTCTGCAATAAGAAGATTAACCATGCATCCCTCTCAACATATAATTTTATGAGGGAGTTTAGTAATAGCTTAATTAGTATCCAATAGTAAGACCTTTAAATTTTTCCTTAGTAATCCCATTGAGGCGCTCCACCATTTCAGCTGTGAGATAGTTTTTTGAATCTCCAACTTTACCGTTCCTGAAGAATGCATTATTGGGTATCCCAAATGCACGCGTACCCTTCTTGTTCACCTCTAATTTGCTCATATTCTCAAAGCTGCATTGTTGTATAATTTCTTCAACACCTTTTGACTCTTCTTCCAACGAGAAAGGATAGCCCAAGAACTGTGCCAATTTCTTTACCTGATTCAGAGTATCACTTTGCACGTCTTCATACTTGAGGAACAAAAACCGCTCAGGCCATTCCAAGGTTGCCATATAGTACCCTAACACATGATCCCAATATGGTCCATAACGGGAGACACCTTGACAAAACAAGTCAAATGATTCCTCCATTGAAATGAGTGGGGCCTCCTTGTCAGGAATCTTGTCCAAAAAATGCCATAAAGAAACAAACATATCTTTGGGCTCCCGACACATGTACACGATTCTGCAACCCGAACTAAAAACTGATTGGGGGAATGAACCACAAGGAGTGTGGGAAGCAATGAGGCGGGGTGAAGGCAAGATTTCAACCTCTTCCAATAACTCTAAGAAGGGAACTAGTGTATGGGCGTTAAAACTGAGCAAAGGGTTTGGTGTTTGTGTAGAATTTTGTTTATTTTTTATTGCAAATGCAAGGGACTTGAGCCATGTTGTACCACACTTGGGGCTTGATGCAAGAAGGATATCGGTTGATTGGGCCTTGAAATTCTGTTGTGCAAAATCATTAGTTGGAGGAGACTACGAGGATACCAAAAGCCTTGGTACTGGTACACATATTTTGTTATCATGCCTTTACCCTTTGGAAGGCTTAATATCATCTCTCCAACTGACTTTTCTTTCTCTAGTTCTGCTTCGTTGTTGAAATTCTTAGTCACGGACAGGGAAGACGGAGCTGCCATGATTGTTTGTTTGAGAACCATTGCATGCATGTACATTATATATAGAATTTGGAACCGCTCCTGCAGTGGCTTGGTGCAGTGAGCTGCTCCAAACGGTTGTAAATTTGCCACTATTGGTTGGGATCAATTTGGCCTATGCGGGACCCACTTATAATACTATCAAGAATAGTTTCAAAAATTATGTACATTATTTTCTGTTTGCATAGCACTACTCAAGAATATATCATTGTTTACCATGCCAAAAAATAACCATTCTGGTTCACCTCCAAATTGCCCACATTCTCAAAGTTACATAATTTTATAATTTCGTCATCAACCCTTCTTTAGGAGACTAGTTGGTGGTTGAGCCATCTGTAAGGTATGCATAAGGCAATGACCAACAACCCTTAAGACAGGTTTTACAAATTCAGGTGGTTAATAGCTTTTCAAGCCAATTTTAAGTCTTCGGGGACCAAAAGTCTTATCTACCTTCAGTTCGGGTCAACTGAAGAAGCAAAATAATATTGGGTCAACTCAAGAGTAATTGGTTGATTGGAATGAATCTTATTACATCTTTAGTTTACTTGGAAGGTGCATTATTTCAGTAGAGAATGGTTGGTATATGCGCTTTTCGATCGTTAGGTTGTTCCGTTAGAACTTAGAAGGTGTATTTGCTAGCTAGTTTTGGAAATTTTGTCTCGTCTAATTGATAAGTTGGTCAAGTCAGAGGGCCAAATTGACAGTTTGATTAACTCAAGGTAAAATTCTGGTCATTTTGGATGGTTTGATAATTTGTTTTGCAGTTGACTGTTTGGTGAAGTTGGAGGTTCAATCAATTCAGAGTTAAGAATTGACAGTTTGATTTTGTCAATAAAAATGCTGTTTTGGCAGTCTGGTCTTATCGAGAGGTACAGTAACCAAGCATGTAAGAGTAATGATAGGATAATGCTATAAACTTTTTTTTCGTGTTTTTTGTTCTTGTTGTCTATGGATCCATTTTTGTAATGGGGCAATTCCCAAGTCGTTCTCCATTCTAATGGAAATGACCATCAAGGATGTGCATTTTGGAAATTTACTATAAGTCTTGTACTTTTAGATGGACGTGAGTGTCCTTGGCAATTTAACTGAAATTACACGCATGCCACTCATTTAATGATGTGGCACGCTTTCCTCCAGCCCATGTGTGCTTTCTCTCTTTCATTTTTTTTTACCCAAAAACTTTAAAATGAAATATTTTAAGATCTAGAAGTCAAAAAATAAATCTAAAACCATTGTTGTATCCGTATCGACGAATCAAACTAGTAGCATCAACATATAATCTGAAACAAATTTGAGAAGTTCACTGTTATAAGTTCAGAGTTGTTTTTTAGAAGTTCACAATTACTTTTTCACAATTTATTCAAAAGCAACTTAGAGAAGTTCATAGTTGTTTTAGCTAATTTCATAATCTCTGCATGAAAATAGTTACCATTTACTTAATTCACAGTTGTTTTTAGTTAACTTCACAGTTGTTTTTAGTTTTTTTATGACCTATATTTATGCAATTTTATGAGATTTTTTGACATATTTGTTAAGTTCACAATTGTTTTTAGTTTAGTTCCCAGTTGTTTTTAGTCTTTTTATGGCCTCAATTTTATGTTATTGTTGACATATTTGTTAAATTCATAGTAGTTTAGTTAAGTTCACAGTTGTTTAAGTTAAGTTCACAGTTGTTTTTAGTCTTTTATAACCCTTTATTTCGGCTATTTTATGAGATTATTTGACATATTTGTTAAGTTAACAGTTGATTTAGTTAATTTGACAGTTTTCAAGTCTCTTGAAGAGCTAGGAGAAGGGGCACTTGGGTTACTTTAAGAAAAAAACATCACCAGTTTCTTACTCCATTTTGTTTTCAAAAATCTTACATACCTATACCACTACTAGTACTATCCCTTTATGATTTACTTCTGTTTAGCTTAATCCCTCACATAACAAAAGATAAACACCTGATTATGAAAAAATGAATATGAATTGGACGTGGGTGTAAATTATTTAGAGTGAAACAACCCTCCAATTCCCCAAGAACATTTTCAGTTTAATGTATCGTTTTCAACAAAACACCATGATCTGCAAACATATCCCCAAAATTTCAAGAGGCCAAACCAAAATTCTTCTTGATTTTTCTTTTATTTTTGAATCACCCTATTAAATCTACAAAGAAGCTAACAAAGAATGAAATGAGAGAAGTGAAACTCAAGAGCCAAGGCAGCATAAGAAAATTATTATAATTTTATTCTCTCTTTTTGCAAAAACCTTATATCCTCTGGTCATGATTCACGAACAAATCAGAGATGACCCATAGATTTGAGGGGATGTGTCGACGACGGCGAAGGGAAGAGGCAGAGAGACGGAGGGAAGTGGGGCTCCTTCGAAGATGGAGGAGGTCGCCGGAGGTGGGGAAGGGAGGGGGTCGCCGGAGGAGGGGAGGGGAGGGGAGGGGAAGGGTGGTCGGAGATGGTGAGGAAGGGGAGGGAGACGGGCAAAGAGATAACATGCGTGTGTTTGTGTGAGATTAGTTTGGGTGTCATTAAACTAGAAATGGAATAGGTGAAATTTTGATTATAATGTTGGACTAGGTAGTTAAATTTCAAAATCCTTATCTTAATTGGTCGATTGCCTTAGGGTGAAGGACTCTGCGATAATTTCCCCTTTTGTAATTCATTGTAGGTGAGTCAATCACCTACACACAAACTGATTTTTCTCTTTTCCACGCTATTAGTAATTATACTCATTTATTTTTGGCTGCCATTCAATAATCATACACTCCTAAAAAACATTATCAAATCAAATGCGAAATTTATTTTATATCAGCTAAAAGTAGAGATGCCCATCCGGTTCGGATCGGCGGTTCCGGTTCTGAACCGGCGGTTCAGCCAACCGGTTTGCCTTGAACCGTAACCGGGCCGGATATATACGGTTCTGGTTCACGGTTCCGAACAGTCCTTACGGTTCCGGTTTTGAACCATGATTTTCAAATAAAAAAAATTTGTTTTTTATTTGTTATGTTTTTTGATATATTTTTTAAACTTTGTAAATTATATAAATTTTGTCTATGTATTTTTTGTTTTTTACTTGTTACCAATTTAAATAAAATTACATTCAAAAGTATTTTTAAAAAAAACAGGGAGTGTACCCTGACCAATTTTATTAATAAAAATAAGAAATTACAAGGACCACCGGTTCCGGTTCACGGTTCATGAACCGCCGGTTCGCCGGTTTTGAAAAAGATGAACCTTAACCGGACCGGGTAACCGCCGATTCTGATTCAAAGGCGGTTCCGGTTTCGCGCCGGTTCTTGGACGGTCCGGTTCCGGTCCGAACCGCCGGTTTAGGACCGGATGGGCATCTCTAGCTAAAAGCATTCTTTTACACTGTTAGTAGTACCCATTAGATGTCGACAGGTATTATTGCCTTAAGAACTTGTGATGAAAAGTGTTTGGCATGTGGATAGCTCTTTGCTTTTAAGAGTGAATGTCTATTGTGACTATTAGGTTTAGTAAATTATACTCCCTCCGTCCCATGACTAATAGTACTACTCTCCTTTTTGGTACGTTCCAAACTAAGTGTCCTACTTTGCTTTATTTCTAAAATGACATATAATGAATAGTATTTTGGACATTTATATCCTCTTCCTTTTGTAGAATTACGAAAAAAACATTACTTACTACCCTACTTTTTACCTACTTAAATCATCAATAGTGTTTTTGACAATGATGTCCTCAACCCACTTTAAATTTGTTTACGCATTTTTTAATGTTTTCTTAATAAGCAAGCAATCTCTTAGTAGGTCTCTTAGTTCGGGACGGAGAGAGTAGCATTTTTATCCATCTCCACTTGTCCCAAAATTGTGTGGATCATTTCTGTGTCTTACACATTTATTATCTGGCTTGCAGTCAAATAACTTGATGCCAAAGTGCCATGACAAGGAATCCCGTCCTGTTTTTCTTAGAAAGGTAGCTAAGTGTAAGCAATTAGATCGAGAACTAAAGTCATGGCATGGGCGGAAGCATGCCATGGCACGGAAGTGGGCTGCAGCATGGGTTTAGACATGGGCAGCATGGCATGTCAAGGCGGGAAAATGACTCTAGGCTGTGGGCAAAACTGGGCTGTGACTTGTGACTCGACTGGGTAAGACAATGGGTTGGTTGGCTGACATTGGGTGGCTTAGGACATGGCAGTTGGCTGTCTTTTGTGACAGTAAAACATGGGCTGATGGCATCAATTGTGGGCTGCGGCAGTTGACTTGGAAGTGGGCATAAGTGGGCGCTTATCGCGCATCATGGTGGGCGGGGGTTGTTGACACCTAAAACGCTGCGAAGTGTCCCGACAGTTATGGACAGTTTTGGTAACCTTGGCCAGATGATTATTTAGTGTAGACATTGTCATTGTTTATGCTAGAGAGTGAGATAGATAGGCATTGTGTTGCCATTGGCCTAAATCTTGTAGATTCCTTGTATTGATGAGCAATAAAGTTTGGGCGGGTTCCCGTAATTGTTGTGGCGCTTTATTTACTTTGTTTACTGCCTTTTAATTGTCTGTTGTTGCTGTCCTTGTGTCAAAAACGATATTGGGGAAGGCTGTTACACTTGGGGCAAGTGCAAGCCGCACGGGTTGTTGTCTTGTTGCCGAAAATTCGACGATTCCTGTGACAATTGGTGTCAGAGCCTGGTTGAAGCTGATATTCCGCTGCGACGAAAATGGTAGGCACAACAGGAGAAAGGCTGGCCAGATTAGAGGAGCATGTTGGTGTTCCTTTGTCAACGGATGATCTCCCGTTAGCAAATCAGGTCCAGATCCTTAGCACTGGACTGGATGAGTTGCGCTCAAAGGTTGAGGCATTAATGAAGGCAGAGGATGCCAAGTTCACGGATTGGTTCACGACGGTTACTACCCTGTCAAATGATGTGAAGGCAAGTAGGCAGTCCATAGTAGAGGAGATAGCCATCCTCAAGCGGGCTGTTGCTGGGGGTCTTGGTGGTACAAGTGATGTCCGTTTGAACTTTAAAGTCCCTGAACCAAAGGCGTTTGGTGGGAAAAGAGATGCTAAGGAACTCGAAAACTTTATTTGGGATATGGAGCAGTACTTCAAGGCTGCTCGCATTAATGAAGTTGAGATGGTTAATGTTACTTCGATGTACTTAGTGGGTGATGCTAAGTTATGGTGGCGTACGCGGACTGATGAAGATGAATCAGGCAGGCCCAAGATTGATTCATGGGATATGCTTAGGAAAGAACTTCGAGACCAGTTCTTGCCTAACAATGCGGCGTGGTTAGCTCGGGAGAGTATGAAAAATCTGCGACAGACGGGTACAGTTCGTGAGTATGTCAAGCAGTTTACTTCTTACCATTGACATAAAGAATATGTCTGAGGAGGATAAGTTGTTTAACTTCATTTCGGGATTGAAGTCACGGGCGCAATGTAGTTGCGAAGGCGTGGTTAAGGACGTGTCTACTGCGATTGCTGCTGCGGACAGCTTGGTTGACTACAAACTGGGTCCTTCTAATGAGTCCGGGAAAGGCAAGGGCACGGCTGCGAAGGGCAAGGGGGTGCAACGAGATAAGAACCGGATTGAGAAGAAGAGTAACGAGTCTTCAAGTAACGGGAAGACCCGGAAAGAATATGGAAACAAGAAGTCGAAGACGTGTTATATCTGTAATGGTCCTCATTTTATGAAGGACTGCCCAAAGAAGGAGAAATTAAATGCCATTGTTAAGGCGGATGAGGGACCCGAGGAGCAGGAGGATGGCCCTAGGCGGGTGAATCCCATTCGGATGGTGAATGCTTTGCAAACTGAGAAGATGGTTCAGAAGCACGGGCTGATGTACGTGAAAGTTGTGATTAATGGGCACGAAGTGATGGCGTTGGTGGACACGGGTGCTACTAACAGTTTCGTGGCCGAGAAAAATGTGAAGTTGCTGGGTATTGACTTGTTGCCGAGCAGTAGTCGGATCAAGGCAGTAAATTTTGATGCTCAACAAGTGGGCGATACGGCTTGTGTGAGTGTGAAGATTGGAACATGGCATGGTGACTGCCAATTAATGTCTATGCAGCTTGATGACTTTGATATGATTTTGGGCATTGACTTCTTGTCGAAGGCCAAATGTCAGATTATGCCTAATCTTGGGGGTATGTTTATAGCGGACGAAGGGAATCCTTGTTTCGTGCAGGCTGTTGGTCCAAAACGGGATAAGGGAAAGGACTCGGGAAATGGATTGATATCGGCTCTACAGATTGAGGCGGGACTTAGGCGTGGGGAGCCTACGTTTTGTGTTCTTTGATTGAGATCAAACCCGATGTGTTTGCGGAGGTACCGGACGAAATTGGGTTTGTCCTTAGTGAATTTGGGGACATGATGCCGCCCGAGCTACCCAAATGCTTGCCACCGAGAAGGGCGATTGATCACAAGATTGAGCTTGAGCCGGGGACGAGACCGCCTGCTCTTGCCCCTTATAGGATGGGACCGGCTGAACTTGCGGAGTTGAGAAAGCAACTTGATGGGTTGCTCGAGTCAGGACAGATTCAGCCTTCGAAAGCCCCTTATGGCGCGCCCGTTTTGTTCCAAAGGAAGGCCGATGGGACGCTGCGAATGTGCGTGGATTATAGGGCGCTGAACAAGGTTACAATCAAGAACAAGTATCCGGTGCCCAATGTGGTGGAACTTTTTGACAGATTGTCACGCGCTAAATACTATACAAAGTTAGACTTGAGGGCGGGATATTGGCAAGTGCGGATTGCAGCCGGGGATGAGGCTAAGACAGCTTGTGTGACGAGGTATGGTTCATACGAGTTTTTGGGGATGCCTTTCGGTTTAACAAATGCATGTGCCACATTTTGTAATCTTATGAATGATGTTTTATATGATTATCTTGACAAGTTTGTTGTAGTGTATTTGGATGACATTGTTGTGTATAGTGAATGTTTGGATGATCACGTTGTGCATTTGGGGAAAGTGTTCGAGAAGCTGCGAGAATTCGGTCTCTATGTCAAAAAGGAGAAGTGTGAATTTTGCAGGACGGAGATCACGTTCCTTGGCCACATCATAAGTCAAGGATCGGTGATGATGGATGCTAAGAAGGTTAGGGCCATTGTCGATTGGCCCGCTCCAACGAAGGTTGCTGAATTGAGATCGTTCCTCGGGCTCGCAAACTATTACAGGAAGTTTGTTAAGGGTTACTCGGGTGTGATTCATTGCTTGACAGATTTGTTGAAGAAGGACAGAAAATGGGAATGGAGTAGGGAATGCCAGGATGCCTTTGACAGGTTGAAAGAGATCGTGTCGACGGAACCGGTACTACGCCTTCCAGATTTTGAACAACCATTTGAGGTCCATACTGATGCACAGACAAAGCCATTGGTGGGGTTTTGGTACAGGATGGGCATCCAGTTGCCTATGAGAGTCGGAAACTAAAGGAAGCTTAACAACGGTACAAAGACTCATGAGAAAGAAATGACGGCTGTAATTCATTGTTTGGAAGTATGGCGACACTACTTGCTGGGTACAAGGTTTGTGGTTGTCACCGATAATGTGGCAAACACTTACTTTAAGACTCAAATGAAGTTGACGCCTAAACAGGCCCGTTGGCAGGAATTCCTTGCTGAGTTTGACTTTGTGTGGGTGCATAAACCGGGAGCTCAGAATAATGTTGCTGATGCGTTAAGTAGGAAGGTGATTGTTGCTGGGTTTCAGGAATGCTTTCTGTCCCGTCTAGAGTCGATTTTGTCGCGCATTCGAACTTGCGAAGACCGATGAAGCATATCAAAAATTACTTAAGGAAGTTCGGGAGGGGACTGTCCGAAAGTATTGGATTGAGAACGGGTTGCTGCATGCAAAAGGCAAAGAAGTCAGTATGTCCTCATGGGGAAAATTGAGATTGAAGATTTTGAGAGAGTCGCACGATACGAAGTGGGCTGGACACCCGGGCGTTGAGAGGATGTACGCCCTTCTTTGCAGAACTTATACTTGGCCAAAAATGTTGGATGATGTCGAAGCGTATGTAAAGTCGTGTTTGGTTTGTCAGCTTGATAAGACGGAAAGGAAAAAGGAGGCGGGTTTGTTGCAGCCACTTCCAATTCCGAGCAGACCGTGGCAATCAGTTTCGATGGATTTCATTTCTGGTTTTCCAAAAGTAGAAGGCATGGGGTCCGTGTTTGTGGTCGTGGACAGATTCTCAAAATATGGGGTGTTCATTCCAAATTTGAGTGCTTGTCCCATTGATGTTGTCAGCCAAACTATTCTTAAGAAATGTGGTAAAGCTCTTTGGGTTGCCGGAGGACGTTATTAGTGATCGTGATACTCGGTTTACGGGCAGATTCTGGACTACTTTGTTTGGTTTGTTGGGGTCCGAACTCAAGTTTAGTACAGCAAATCATCCGCAAACGGATGGCCAGACAGACGGAGAGACTTAATTGCCTACTTGAGGAGTATTTACGCCACTATGTGACTGCGAGTCAACGCAACTGGTTAGAGTTGATGGATTCTGCCCAGTTTTGCTACAACTTGCATCGATCTTCGTCGACGGGAAAGAGTCCGTTTGAGATAGTATTGGGTGTGCAGCCTCGAACTCCGAATGAGGTAGCGATTGATCGTACGGGTGGTAACTGTCCCGTAGCTTACAAATATGCTATTGATTGGCAAGAAATGTTTGATGAAGCTACAGAGAGCCTTGACAAGGCGCAGCGCCGCATGAAGAAGTATGCTGACAAGAAACGACGGCCACTGGAGTTTCAGGTTGGAGACAAGGTGTTATTGAAGTTGACTCCGCAGATGTGGAGATACATCAATACTAAGTTGAGACTTAGGGGACTGGTTCCGAGGTATGAGGGACCGTTTGAAGTGTTAAAAAGGGTTGGGACATTGGCGTATAGACTGAACTTACCCGAGAGGATGAAGATGCATCCCACGTTCCATGTTAGCTAGCCCTTCCACGAGAGTTTGCTGCGGGAAAAACAGCAACTTAAGCGGACTCATCCAACGATTTCAAAGCAGTTTGATAAGGTTATCGAGAAGGTTCTTGATCATCGAACCATGGGTACGAGCAAGAATCGTAGGACAGATTATCTTGTGCAATGGAAAGGGGAGGCAGAAGTTGACGCGACGTGGGAAAGGGATGTGACGTTATGGCAGTTTGAGGACGAGATCAAATTGTATTGGGATAATGTTCCGATGTGGACATCGGACTCTCCTAGTGGGGGAGAGTTGTAAGCAACTAGATCGAGAATTAAAGTCATGGCATGGGCGGAAGCATGCTATGGCACGGAAGTGGGCTGCAGCATGGGTTTAGACATGGGCAGCATGGCATGGCAAGGCGGGAAAATGACTCTAGGCTGTGGGCAAAACTGGGCTGTGACTTGTGACTCGACTGGGTAAGACAATGGGTTGGTTGGTTGGCTGCATTGGGTGGCTTAGGACATGGCAGTTGGCTGTCTTTTGTGACAGTAAAACATGGGCTGATGGCATCAATTGTGGGCTGCGGCAGTTGACTTGGAAGTGGGCATAAGTGGGCAGTTTATTGGCAGATCATGGTGGGCAGTTGTGGGTTGTTGACACCTAAAACGCTGCGAAGTGTCCCGGCAGTTATGGACAGTTTTGGTAACCTTGGCCAGATGATTATTTAGTGTAGACATTGTCATTGTTTATTCTAGAGAGTGTTTTGGTATAGCAGCACTTAGAAAAATGAGATAGATTGGCATTGTGTTGGCATTGGCCTAAATCTTGTATATTCCTTGTATTGATGAGCAATAAAGGTTGGGCGGGTTCCCGTAATCGTTGTGGTGCTTTATTTACTTTGTTTACTGCCTTTTGATTGTCTGTTGTTGCTGTCCTTGTGTCAAAAACGAGATTGGGGAAGGCTGTTACACTTGGGGCAAGTGCAAGCCGCACGGGTTGTTGTCTTGTTGCCGAAAATTCGACGATTCCTGTGACACTAAGTAACTTGAGCTATGCTTAAATTCAGATGCAATTATCAGTTTTTTGCTCTTGTGAATTTGTAGGAAGGTCTTTAAACAGCTGCTGATAAAAAACTGCAGAATCTTGAATTAACAAAGGAATCTATTGAGGTGTGTTTTCTAATATCCTATTGTTCACAAAGTTGAGAGCTTCACAACGTTAACTTCTACTTGTATATTTTAGGTTGCTGTTCTTGAGGATGTCATTAAGGGAACGAAGGTAAGGAGCTTCTACTTCTCCTATTGTAGTATCCCATACTGTTTTGCATTACTACATTCAAATGACAACTCTATTCGTTACCGAGTCTCACTTAATGATAAACAGTTTCTGAATTTTATTAGCTCTTGTTTCCCTGATGAGTGCCCATTTTAGGCTAGCGAAATAATGAGCTAATGGCCTCAAATTTGACTTGTTAATTTTCCATTCAACAAAAATGTTGTGCCACTTTTAGGTTAGCTACATAGAACGTGGTCTAATGGTCTAAAGTTATTTATTAATTTTGATACAATAAAAGAAAATTAGACGGTCATTTAGGGAAGGGTAGTGTGAGAATGCGAGAAAAAACCCTTTTCCGATTCAAGACAAAGTTTAATCCTTTAATTCTCTTTTTAATTTTGGAGTTGCCACCATGTTATTTCAAGGAACATAGACCAAATTCAGATTTCATGGGTTCGGAGGTTAAGTTATGAAATTGGAAGATTAAGGAGCACCAATTCCACCAAATTATAAGATTAGTCTTGCTTCTAGGTATTTATTGAATTGTTCAAAGAATCGAATTAAACAAATAAACATGTAAAAAGCATATAAACAAATTAGTTTAATTGATTAGTTTGGAATGTCGGGTTATTGCTTCGAGACCATCCCCATAGATTGGACTAACCCTTTTGATGAGACTACACTACTCTAAAAGTCAATAGAGATGTTGAGAAGAGAATATAAACGGTATAGGAGTTTACATTGTGATTTTGAGTGATTCCAACATTGACAAAGGCTTGAGATCTTCGTAGGAGAGATGTTGAGAATGAACTTAGAGGGAGATTCGTTATAGTTTTTGTGCGTAAGGGAAAATTTAAGATCGAAAATTTCCGAAATACGAAGGAGGATATCTTGTATTTATAGGTATGAATTTCTTGATCACCAATTTAGGAGTCAAAAGTATGGAAGAAATCAATCAGATTAAGGTTTTGGGTGTAGAAGGTTTTAGGGCATCTCAAATAGTTTTATTTATTAAAAAAAAATTTAAAAAATTTAAAAAAGTAAATGCTATTGTCCGTCCCTCTTTTTTTCTATTATATACTTTCATTTCTTTAAAAATATTAAATTTTTTATAACTTTTTGTAAAAAAATTTCCTACTAACTAATATCTCAAATAGTTATATTTATTCAAAAAATAATAATAATTAAAGAGTAAATGCTATTGTCCGTCCCTCTTTTTTTCTATCTTATACTTTGATTTCTTTAAAAATTATTAAATTTTTTTATATAACTTTTTGTAAAAAAATTCCCTACTAAATAACATCTCAAATAATTTTATTTATTCAAAAAAAAATTAAAAAAATTAAAAAAGTAAATGCTATTGTCCGTCCCTCTGTTTTTCTATTATATACTTTCATTTCTTTAAAAATTATTAACTTTTTTATATAACCTTTTGTAAAAAAAAAAAAATCACTACTAACTAACATCTCAAATAGTTTTATTTATCCAAAAAAAAAATTTAAAAATTAAAAAAGTAAATGATATTGTCCGTCCCTCTTTTTTCTATTATATACTTTCATTTCTTTAAAAATTCTTAACTTTTTTTATATAACTTTTTGTAAAAAAGTTCACTACTAAATAACATCTCAAATAGTTTTATTTACCCAAAAAAAAAATTAAAAAAAATTAACTAAAATTGTAATTTAACCACCGACGGAATTATTCTGCCACTGAGGTAATTTAATGTAGTTAAAATTGAAATTTCACTGGCGGAAATTTTCGCTACTGGGTTATTTTGATTTATTTAAAATTCTAAATAACCACCGACGGAATAATTCCGCCGCTGATATTTTTCTACATTCGGATTATTCCGCCGATAAAGTTAGACGACCGGTCAACATACATCAGTGACGGTATTGGAACGAATATTCTCCGAATATTCGTTTTTAGTGGTGGAAATATTCCGCCGCTGATAATTTCGTCGGTGTAAACGGTACCTAGCTTCCATTCAGTCGCTATATAGGGATGAAAATATTCCATCGCTGATAATTCCGTTGCTAAAGATCCGGTTTCTAGTAGTGCAAGAAAGAAATCGAAGCGAATAAGGAAAGTGAATCAGATTCGAAACCGTGCGAGACAAGCATCACAGATTTCCTGTTTTCCCCTCTATAGTTATTATGTTAGTTATGTCCAAATTAACGAAGTTAGTCAGAAACCTAGAAACCTAACAAAACTTGACGAAACTAACGAATCTCATCAAATTACAAAGGCGAGACTAAGAGTAGTGTAATCATGTAATAATGAGTTCAGAATGGGGGTGTTACAGGTAGCAGTAGTAGCACCAACAAAATTACTGATGCTGCCATTGTAAAATCTGGTGTGCAACTTGGTTCGAATATTTGAGCTAGGTGGATAACCGATAATGCTGACCTTCAACCTGAAATAGATGAAACAACAATAAGCTTTTTGCGCGGCATCGCAGGGGGGTTGGGTGGGTGTGTGTCCTTTGGTTAAGGGGCTCCATCGAACCGATCCACTCATCTTTAACCGCAGGCGTGAGAGTAAGAACTCTTGGCTAACACCTAGAAAATGTATGGAGCTATGTGTGTGAAAGGGTGAAGAAGAAGATATCAGAATGGAGAGATAATAATTTGGACATCTGAGCCTACTCCCTCCGACCTCAAATATAAGCAAAAATAACTAATTTTACACATATTAAGAAAGTAGTTGATGTAGTTAATTGTCTTGATAATTTGGACATCCGAGCCTACTACCTCCGGCCTCAATTATAAGCAAAAATAACCAATTTTACACATATTAATAAAGTAGTTGAGGTAGTTAATTGTCTTGATTTTATAATTAAAAAATGTTAAAATTACTAACATATCCTCAAATTAAATGTGTAATAAATGCTTACTTGTCATTGAAAATGAATAATTAATCAGAGATATTTTTGGTAAAATAAAATTAAATAGAGTTTCACTTAATGAGTTTTGCTTTGAAATTGATGTTATTTGCCTCTATTCAGGCCAAAAAAGTCAAATTTTTGCTTATAATTGAGGTAGGAGGGAGTACCTTGTTATGTTTATAGGAGGGTTATATATAGTGCCCAGTTATTGTACGGGCAAGTAATGGGATCGTTCTCTTTGTCCTTTTGCACCTATCAAGATCATTACCCTTATGCTGGACATAGGGGATATCGTCATTTTATGTGTGCGATATCCTACTGGATGTTGTCTTTAGAATATCGTCAAGGCTGAGACTATTGATCTTGACCTTTTCTTCACTTTGGCTGCAATAATCATTGTTGGTCGTAGCAATGGCCTCTCTAACCTTATCATCGTGATGACCTTGGGAATGACCTAGTAACAATATCCTCACGGGATATCATCACTTTCTAGGCGAATAGCCTTTCACTGGTGACCTCTCCGAATAGGTAGACCTTATCCTCAGGGGATGGTGTCAACGCTGATTTTCCATGTTGAACGACATTTGGGCTTTGATGCCAAAATGATATCAGTTGATTGGGCCTTGGAATTATGTTGTGCGAAAATCACAGGTTGGAGGATACCAAAAGCCTTGTTATCGGTAGACATATTTTGTTATCATGTCTTTACCCTTTGGAAGGCTCGAGATCATCTCTCCAAAGACACGTTGAAGTGAAAATCTTGCAATAGCTTAAGGTATTCATTAATAGAAAACCCAATTGTCATCTTAATTAGTTGAAACTCAGGACTACCTAAATATTAATTTTAGAGAAGATTAAGGCATCTAAGAAGTAATTTTGGGAACATAAAAGACATGAATGTTAATTGGATTATAGCTGCGATCAGCTTGTATTAATTTGAGTAGCTATTTAAGATATAAAGAAACTGGAATTAAAAGAACAATGCATACCAAATAGTGATAACATACGATCCCTCTGCAATAAGAAGATTGACATGCTCTCCAAACTGACTTACTATTGCTACTTCAATTCAAAAGCAACCTTGGAAACCACGCAATACATCCCTCTCAACATATATAATACTCCTCGAATGTCGATTTTTCTTCTTTCAAATTTGCTCTTGATCGTGAGCAAATTTGATTTATTTTTCGACATTCACTTAGGGACGGAGGGAGTGTTGATATACCATAACAAAATATTATGCCCGATAAATGTTGACCCAGCCCAAGTTCGAATATGGACTATATGGGCCCATATGTCGTGAGAATCTCGTCAAAGTTTGATTATTGTATGATTGGTCTGGTCATATTTTTAGTTATGGTTCTGGCCTTGATTCTCGCGCAAATGCTGATTTTTCCCGCCTATGTCTGATATTGTCGCATGTCCCGCATGTCTTCCCGCATGTCCCGCATGTGCCTTGTATGGTCTTCCCGCATGTCTTCCCGCATGTCCCGCATGTGCCTTGTATGGTCTTCCCGCATGTCTTCCCGCATGTCCCGCATGTGTCTTGTATGGTCTTCCCGCATGTCTTCCCGCATGTGCCTTGTATGGTCTTCCCGCATGTCTTCCCGCATGTCTGATGTTGAGTCTTGCAGCAAGTTGATGTCTCCAGGTACAGAACGTGCCACATGTCAAGATTTTGGCCTTGACCTTATCCAAATGAAATCTTTTGTGAAGATTGTCCCCCTTTGTATGATTGACACTTGTAAAATAAGGATAAGATGGTAATGATGAATTTGGGTCATATAAATACCCCCTCCCTCCATAAAGCTAAGGTATGTCTCAATTTAAGCTTTCTCTCTCATCTCTCTCCCCTCTCTCTCTCTCTAAGAATATGTCAATATATTATGAAATATTTTGTATCGGATTGATGATTCTCACGCCGGAGGGTTTTGGGGGGGAAGGCCCCCACCCCTAACGGTGTTTTGTGTTGTAGGCCCCATTTTGGATGAGATCAGTCGGAGCATGTTCGACCGGATTCTTCGTCGTTGCTACCCCGGTAAGTATCCTATGCAACATTTTTCAATGTAGCATCAGATGGTTCCGTTGTCGGGACTGACATTTTTCGGCGAAGTTAGGCCGGAATAGAGGAGCCGAAGGTATCAATTTAGACTATAGTGAGGGTAGCTTCAGATCTGAGCAGTCAAAGTTCGCCGGAGTGGGCCGGAATTTAGAATTCAACATTTTTTCGTTTTTCTGGGTATAATAGAACAGATCTGAATCTGGAAATTTGGACCCGGTAGTTTTATCTGGAGTAAATATATTGAGAAGAAGAGATCTGAGATTCGTCAGTCACCGGAGAAAAAGCTGTTCACTGGGGTGAAAAAGGAAAGTAGTGAGAGAAAGTGACAGTAAACTATTGTAAAGACGGTACAAAATTGCATCTCGCGTATTCAGCTCGTCGCATCAGTTGGGTCCCTCATCTCGCCAGGTCAGTTGAAATCGAAGAAATCAAGGGTCGAAATCAAGATGAAATGCAAAGAAAGAAAAAATAGCAAAGCAAGATGTTGCTTGGGCGAAATTGAGTGAGCGAGAAGACAGGGGAATCGAAAATCTTATTGTCGCTGGGCCTTGAACATCGCTAAAACCGAGTCACTGTCTAAAAAAAAATTGCAAATAACATTCTTACAGATGAATTGGAGGCCGGGGTTAGGGAAATCAAGGTGGGTCGGCTTAGATTGTCGCCGGATTTAGACAACAGCCATTTTTTGAGGCCGCTGGTAGTGGCGAAATCTTGGATTGTCCCCGGCAGAGGCAAGATCTTTGGTGGACGCCGGCCCCCAGCCGACGTAAAGAGGGAGATCGAAGTGGAAAGGTTCGTTATTGACCAAGGTAGTTGTCGCAAGAGCGAGGTTGATTTGTCGCCGGTAGGGGCGGCATAGGGGGTTGTCGCTGTTTGGATTTCGCCGTTGGTGGAGGGGGTCGCCGTTGGGTTGTCGCCCAGGATTGTTGTCGTCAAGATGGGCATTGCCGGCTCGTGATTTTGAGAGAGGGAGAAGCGGGAAAGGTGAAGGAGCAAGAATCGACGTCGCCAAGAGTTGATTTGTCGCCGTTTCTGTTCTAAGTTGAGGAAGGTCGCTGGGAGCAAGGTGGTGTGAGTTGCTGCTTGGGGGTCGCCGTCGGGGGTGGATTGTCGCTGAGAGAGGAAGATGACTGGGAAGTGAATAAAGATAAAAGAGAAATAAAAGAGAAAGTGAAGGAATTTGAAAAAGGAATGGAAATTGAAGAGGAAATGTAAATGGGAAGAAAAGGGTACAGGGTAGTTGGCTGAGATTGAGCCGCGTGGTTTTAATTGGCTAGGGGCCCGCCATGAGTCAGAATGATTAAGTTAAAGGCAACATTATCTCCTCCGTTAAATATTTGAAGATCGTTAAAGCTTCTGTTAAGTTCTTAAAGGAATGTCGTCAACCTCCGTCAGGTCGTTTCTTTCCATCTTTTCTAATCACGTTGGATAATTTTTATATGAGCCCATTATGTGAGAATATGAATGCATACTTAGAAATGTTGTTACATAGCAAAATTAAATGTGTTCTGTACTACTATGTTAAATGGATTGACTTAACTTGCTTGCCTACCTAAGTCATGGAAAAAAGATAAGGAGATATAAAAACTTGAGCATGAATGGTTACAATCTAGCGGGACTAAGTTCTATGATATGATTAAAGTGTATGTCAAAATGATATTCTGGTAGTTAAAAGTTTCATATAAAATGAATTGAGAGAAGCGTAGGGTGGCAGATGAAAATCTATGTTTAGTTATATGTTCAAGATAATTTGCCCATATCACCCTTATGTTTTTTTTAATGATGTATTCTTGGTTAAGAATAGCGAATTATATGCCTTCTTGGGAGTATGTTTGTAAGTATGCGTTGATTTAAATGCTTAGAAGAACGAGTTATGAAAATTAATTAACTTGATTAGAAAACCTACAACTTGCTTTGAAAACATGTTTTGTCCAAATGATTACAGCATAAATGTGGCTGAACAAGATTGTATGCTCAAAGAAAGAAAATAGTGATAACAATGTTATGATTAAAGAAAGTTCGGGATTATCGGCCAGATTTATATGATGCCCCGTAATGTTCTTTGGATCATGAGAAATGAAATATAAAAGGCTAGGTATGAATGAAAGTGGATTAGTATTATTGCAGTATGCTTAGTGTTGATTCGGTAAAATTATGACTTTGTGTAATTGTTTAATGTTAAGAAATTGCCAAATTAGTAAAATGGTACGGTTCGATCGAAATAAACATGAAAGAATTATGACATCAGAAAGAACTATAGTCCATGAAATAAAATATGTGAATTTTATGCTCGGTGTTTATGTGCGAAATTATGTCAGAATCATAATAGAGTATGCTAATGTCGCAAGTGGAAATGAAAGTGTCATGGTATATGGGTACGTTAACCTGCTATAGATTTGAGATCTGGAAATGATGAATGCTGGAAAATGATAGTTATGATAATATGTTTAAAATGAATGAACTCATTAAAATGCGAAAGATATTTGTAGTTCGTTATTGCTCTCATTTATATAATAGTTGCGTAGTGTTTGCTTGCTGTGTTAAATAAAAAGAAAGTGTTTACTTGATTTGCAAATGACTACCTCATGTTTTGTGTAGGTACTCTGTCAAATGCGACAAAGATTGATAAGGCTTGAGTTGCTGATATGATGTTGCTGAGATAGGAGGGGCTGGCATTCCTATCTGCTTGAGGGGCTGACATCCCATGCTGTCAGGGCTGGCATTCCGAACTGTTGGGCTCGCATCCCTAACTGCATGAGGGGCGGCCACCTGGGGATATACGAGGCTCAGGAGCCAAACCTTAAGACCTGGCTTTCTCCAGGAAGAGTGGCGGCCTGGGGATGGACCCAGGCGCCAAATTCGGGGCGGCCTGGGGATGGACCCAGGCGCCAAATTAGGGGCGGCCTGGGGAAGGACCCAGGCGCCAAATTAGGGGCGGCCACCTGGGGATATACGAGGCTCAGGAGCCAAACCTTAAGACCTGGCTTTCTCCAGGAAGAGGGGCGGCCACCTGGGGATATACGAGGCTCAGGAGCCAAACCTTAAGACCTGGCTTTCTCCAGGAAGAGGGGCGGCCACCTGGGGATATACGAGGCTCAGGAGCCAAACCTTTGGGGGCCTAGCCTGAGTGGCGAAGCTCCAGGGGCCTAGCCAAATTTGGCGAAGCCTAGCGGTGACCTGGGTCGAGACTCAGGCATCTGGATGGGGGCCTAGCCTGAGTGGCGAAGCTCCAGGGGCCTAGCCAAATTTGGCGAAGCCTAGCGGTGACCTGGGTCGAGACCCAGGCATCAAGACGGGGCGAAGCTCTGGGGGGCCTAGCCTGAGTGGCGAAGCCTGACGGTGACCTGGGTCGAGACCCAGGCATCTGGATGGGGGCCTAGCCTAAGTGGCGAAGCTCCTATGATTTAGCCTAGCCTGAGTGGCGAAGCTCCTATGATTTAGCCTAGCCTGAGTGGCGAAGTTCCTGTGATTTAGCCTAGCCTGAGTGGCGAAGCTCCTAGCCTAGCCTGAGTGGCAAAGCTCTTGTGACCTGGGGAGGGACCCAGGCGCCTAGAAAGACCTGGGAGAGGCCAGGCGCGGAAAGTCAGTGTTGAGTAGCGCATTGTTGGCGCAGGTGTGATTTGTGTTGAGTAGCGCATTGTTGGCGCAGGTATGATTAGTGTTGAGTAGCACATTGTTAGCGCAGGTGTGATTAGCGTTGAGTAGCTCATTGTTGGCGCAGATTTGATTAGCATTTTTAGTAAGCGCGAGTAGCGCGGATTCGAGTAGCGCGGTTTGGAGTAGCGCGGTTTTGCTTAGTGCGGTTTCGATTAGCGCGGTTATGATTGTCGCGTTTCGATTAGCGCAGTTGCGATTGTCGCGTTTGGTTGAGATTGTCGCTTTTGGTTGAGATTGTCGCGTTTCGATTAGCGCGGTTGCGATTGTCGCATTTGGTTGAGATTGTCGCGCTTTTAGTTAGCGCGTTTGTGATTGTCGTGTTTTTAGCTAGCACGCTGGTTTTGTGACTGTCGTTTGTGATTATCGCGTTTTTAGTTAGCTCGTTTTTTGTTTAGCGCGTTTTTAATTGGCGCGTCTTTAATTGGCGCGGTTTTGGGCCAAGTGTGGCCAAGCGAGATGTGGCCGCGAGGTTTAGGCCAAGTAAGGTTTTTACCGTGGCGTACGAGTGAGTCGCCGCGAAGCTAAGTAAGGCGGAAGGGCGAGTAGCATGACTAGGGAGTGAGACTGCCTAAAGACAAGCCTCACTTTTTCGAAGGGAGTAGTATGTGTATAGAGATAAAGGTCGTAAAGTGAATCTTCGATGAGCTATCGAAGCAAAAAAGACAAACTATTGAAGCAAAATGCAACAGGCAGCGTATAAAGTGAAAATTAAAGGTAGAATAATAATAAGCGTAAAAAATGAAAATTCAAAGCAAGTTAAAGAAAGTAAAGTAATGCCAGTCAAGCCAAAGATCGAAAAGCAAAGTTAAAAGACAGAAAAGAAAATTGTTTAATACAGACCCAAAGCAAATGATAAAGTGTGTTAAAGGCATCAAGTTCTAGAGGGATCGAAAGGTTTTTTTGCGGAATTGTCAAAACAAATTGTATGAAAAGTAAAGTTATCCGAAAGTCCAGCGACCAGGTTTCGTGTCGCTGGCATTTATGGATCTGTTGCGTATAATGTTGGCTCTCGTATAATTTTTTCCCGCGTATTTTACTAGCCAGGATTCGTAGAAAGGGTTGAAATTGGAAAGTCGTAAAAAGAGAAAATGCAAAAAGTTGAAAGTAAAATGAGAAGTTAGTAATGAAAGTGATGGAGAGAGATCAAGGAGCGAGCCTATGTTTTGTATCGGAAAAGTTTACTCGATGTGATAAGATATATTTTGTTATGTATGCTAGTTTACTCCTCAGCTCGATCATGAATAATCGAGCAAAGGAGTCGGGGGCTTCTGATATACCATAACAAAATATTATGCCCGATAAATGTTGACCCGGCCCAAGTTCGAATATGGACTATATGGGCCCATATGTCGTGAGGATCTCGTCAAAGTTTGATTATTGTATGATTGGTCTGGTCATATTTTTAGTTATGGTTCTGGCCTTGATTCTCGCGCATATGCTGATTTTTCCCGCCTATGTCTGATATTGTCGCATGTCCCGCATGTCTTCCCGCATGTCCCGCATGTGCCTTGTATGGTCTTCCCGCATGTCTTCCCACATGTCCCGCATGTGCCTTGTACGGTCTTCCCGCATGTCTTCCCGCATGTGCCTTGTATGGTCTTCCCGCATGTCTGATGTTGAGTCTTGCAGCAAGTTGATGTCTCCAGGTACAGAACGTGCCACATGTCAAGATTTTGGCCTTGACCTTATCCAAATGAAATCTTTTGTGAAGATTGTCCCCCTTTGTATGGTTGACACGTGTAAAATAAGGATAAGATGGTAATGATGAGTTTGGGTCATATAAATACCCCCTCCCTCCATAAAGCTAAGGTATGTCTCAATTTAAGCTTTCTCTCTCATCTCTCTCCCCTCTCTCTCTCTAAGAATATGTCAATATATTATGAAATATTTTGTATCGGATTGATGATTCTCACGCCGGAGGGTTTTGGGGGGGAAGGCCCCCCACCCCTAACGGTGTTTTGTGTTGTAGGCCCCATTTTGGATGAGATCAGTCGGAGCATGTTCGACCGGATTCTTCGTCGTTGCTACCCCGGTAAGTATCCTATGCAACATTTTTCAATGTAGCATCAAGTGTATTATGAGGGAGTTTTAGTTAGTTATTGCTTAATATCCAATATCAAGACCTTTAAATTTTTCCTTAGTAATCCCATCAAGTCGCTCCACCATTTTAGCTGTGAGATAATTCTTTGAATCCCCAACCTTTCCTTTCCGAAAGAATACAGCATTGTGTGTCCCATCTAGAAGCTTACCCTTCACGTTCACCTCTACATTGCTCATAGTCTCAAAGCTGCATTGTTGTATAATTTCTTCAACAACACCTTTTGACATTTCTTCCAGCGAGAAAGGATAGCCCATGAACCTTGCCAATTTCTTCACCTGATTGAGAGTATCATTATGCATGTCCTCGTACTTGAGAAACAGAAACCGCTCAGGCCATTCCAAGGTTGCCTTATAGTAACCTATTACATGATCCCAATATGGTCCAAAACTAGAGACACCTTGGCAAAACAAGTCAAATGCTTCCTGCAACGAAATGAGTGGAACCTCTTTGTTAGGAATCTTACCCAAAAAATGCCAAAAGGATACAAACATATCCTTGGGCTCCCGACATATGTACACAACTTTGCTACCCGAACTGAAAAATGATTCGGGCAATGAACCATACGGAATATGGGTAGCAATGAGGCGGGGTGAAGGCAATGTTTCCAATTCTTCGAAGGAAGCACAGGAACCCAATTTTAACTCTAAGAAGGGAACAAGTGTATGGGCATTAAAAGTGAGCATAGGGTTTGGTGTTTGTTTAGAGTTTTCTCTATTTTTTATTGCAAAGGCGAGGGACTTGAGCCATGTTGAACCACTTTTGGGACACGATGCCAGAAGGATATTGTAGAAATACACACGCAGCCTGTGAAGAAGAAGAAAGAGGCGCTGGTGATTAATTCTTCCGTGTGTTTATTCCCTTTATGTTACAGAATATATACCTATACATAGTGTACTATACTAGGTAACTAGAACAATTGTGGACTCTCTAAATTAGCCTAGAATTATGGAATCAAATATTTACAATCACAATCCTAAAATACTGACTCCTATCCTAAAATATATGATATATATCCATATATACTCGAGGCTGTGAGAAGACCTCATATATCACGTTTTATACCCCCCCTCAAGCTAGACGTCCGTAGGGAAGGCGTAGCTTGATAGATAGTGCTTGAAACCGGGGTTTAGACAGACCTTTTGTGAATATATCGGCGAGTTGATCATCAGTCGAAACATAGTGTAACTTGAGAAAACCACGTTTTATAGATATCAGTTGATTGGAACTTGAAATTCTGTTGTGCGAAAATCACAGCTTGAAGGATATGACGAGCATACCAAAAGCCTTGGTATTGGTAGGAATATTCTTTTATCATTCCCTTTGGAAGGTTTGAGATCATCTCTTCTACTGACTCTTCTTTCTCAATTCCAGATTCATTGTTGCCATTCTTAGTCGCAGACAAAGAAAAAGGAGCTGCCATGTTTGTTTGACAACTTTTAACTTCATGCACTTTATAAATATATATATATATATATATATATATATATATATATATATATATATATATATATATATATATATATATATATATATATATATATATATATATATTTAATTTTATATACATATTCTCATATATACATATATATATATATACACACATATGTATATATTATATTTGTGTCAGGATTGTTTGACATGTATTACAAATGAATACAATGTGCGCCATGCATGCAATAATAACTCACATAATCATGATTAGGGCCGTTCCTAGACTTTTGTGGACCCCGGGCGAAATCAGATGAAGACACCCCTAATTAATTGGACATTTTTACGATACTTAAATGCTATATATTTTTACCTAGATAAATAGAAGTAAAATTACTAGGTTTATATCCAAAACAACAAGATCATTAAAAGAACAAGAACAAAAATCATTTGTGCAACAATTAAGCATCCCAAAACTGAAGAAGATCTTTGTTTTTGATAGTTGAACCATGTTGAACTCCAATAAAATCAACCCTAAAAGATGACCAAAAGTAAAAAACGATTAAAGAAGCACATTATGATCATATAAATAAACTTTTTCGAGATTTTCTAAATGCAAAATCATTAATTACCGTATCAATATCAATATTTTTCACAAAATCCTTCTCAATAGACAAAATGGCAAGATCGCTCAACCTTTCTCGAGACATTGATGACCTCAAGTAATTTTTCAATAATTTTAATTTTGAGAAACTTCTTTCAGCCGATGCCACGGCTACGGGCATAGTTAAAAAAAAATCGATACGCGATACTAACGTTAGGATAACAATCTGCATCTTTGAAAAATTCAAAAACTTCGAGAGCTGACATTGACCACCTTGGCAAAGTGAATTGCAACACTTTTAATTCAGAAAAGAAATAATCCAAATCAACATCTGACACTTTATTGTGAGAAAAAGAAGTTGTGAACTTTATGCAACATTCTCTTCATTCATGAGATTCCAACGACTTACCTGCTAGAATTAAGTAAAAATTCAAAAATATTTTCAAAAAGAACATCAACACCTGAATTCTTGTAAGATAAAGTCTTGTGACGGATGATGAAATTGGGTAGTAAGTAGAACAATCAAACTTAATTCATGATCCTGCATCAGAACATGATAAATAAACAATTAGACAAAAAAATACAAGAAAAAAAATAATTCTTAAATAAGCAAAATCCAGAGTAAAGAAACAAAAAGGGCAAACCCTAATCTTTCTTTTTTTACATTACCAGTTAATTTAACCCTTCGGCGAAAGAGGGAAGTGCTGAAAGAAAGCCGAATTGATTCACCGTTCACGGCCGAAAAGAGCGATCCAGGACTAGGAGCAGGGCCGGCCGAAAAGAGCATTCCAAGGAAGAAATTAAGAGACGATGGGAGGAGGAGATCTGATGAAGATTGAAGGGCTTGATTAATTATGATAGATTTAGGAGCTTTGTATGCAAAATACAAGGGAAAAAAATTAAGAGACCTACGCAGAATACTAACAGACTTACAGACAGTTATTTTTCCAAATTATGTGTAATTAGCAAACAAATAAATATTTATTATAGTTATAAAAAAACATATACATATCATATTCACTATAATCTATTTAAGAATGAGCCTCTTACCACTAAGGGCCCCGGGCAGTTGCCCTCACTGCCCCCCCTTGGGCCGGCCCTGATCATGATATATATATATATACTAGTAAAAGTCTGTGTCCAAGGACACGTTTTTTTTTTTTTAATTTAAAAAAAATATTTTTTAAGGGAAAAATGGGAAAGGGACAACTTAGTGAGGGCAAAATGGGAAATTTGGCATTTGAAACTATTCATAGCACTGTTCATGAAATGAGGTGGCATGCTGTGATTTATACTATATATATATATATATATATATATATATATATATATATATATATATATATATATATATAGTATAAATCACAAAGATGCCACCTCAAATGTGAACCTAATTGAAATGAGAACCATGAGAATCAATCACAAACATTTGATTAAGATAAATTAATAGTTTAGATTAGGGTCTGTTTGGTAAAACTTAAAATTAAGCTCTAAAAAAGTAGAGCTGAAAAAGTAGAGTTGAAATCATTAAGTTGTTGAATTATAAGAGTTTAAGTTTGTTTGATAATGACAAATCAAATATATCTGAATTTAATTAAAATTTCAACTAATACTCAAAAAAATTGTTTGAATTATTTTCTTATCACTTATATTATTTCTTCATATTTTCTAAGATAAAAGTCCTATTTCTTAAAAATAACAAATATATTATTTCAATATCTTAATAATTATAAAATAAATAAATTATCATTCATAAAAAAGAACTTCAACAAAAGAAAATTTTAGGCATAGCAAAATATAAATAAATCAAAATTAAATATCTCAAAATCTATAAATCGATTTTTATTTTCGAGAACACTATTTTTCCCGTCTCGATGAGTCGAATCAAACTACCTCCTTGAAGATAGAGTTTTGAAAAAAAAAGTTGAACAACTACTGAATCCAAGTGTATTTTGAACATTGTACTTGAATTTATCAAAAATACACATGGATTCAGTAAATAGGCAGCTACTGAATCCATGTGCAATTATTAAAATACACATGTATTCAGTAGCTAATCAATCTAGCTACTGAATCCATGTGAAATGTTCAAAATACACATGGATTCAATAGCTAACTAGTTACTAAATGCAATATTCAATATATATATGGATTTAGTAGCTAAGTAGCTAATGAATTCAAGTGAAATGCTCAAAAATACACATGTATCCAATAGCTAACTAGCTGTTGAATTCAAATACAATATTAAAAAATACACATGTATTTAGTAGTTAACTAGTTACTAAATCCATGAGTAATGTTCTAAATACGCATGAATTCAGTAGCTAACTAGCTAATGAATCTATATGTAATGTTCAAATACACATAATAGCTAAGTAGCTAATGAATTCAAGGATTCAGTAGCTATGTAGCTACTGAATCGAAACGTAATATTCAAAATACACATGGATTCAATAGCTAACTAACTACTGAATCCATGTGCATTGTTCAAAATACTCATGGATTTAGTAGCCAGATAGCTACTGAATCTATATGCAATGATCAAAATATACATGGATTCAGTAGTTAACTAGTTACTCCAAGTGCAATTTTCAAAATATGCATGGATTCAATAGCTAACTAGCTACGGTGATGTTTTGGTGTTGGGGGATACAAATAGGTTGAGAAATTTTGTAATGGGGGTTTTGTGCAGGTTTTCCCGCGAGAGAGATAAGGCTTTGAACGCCGTTGAATTAGTGAGGAGAGCGATTCGCGTTCCTGGAGTGATAGTTGACTGGGAGAAGGTTGACTTGATGGATCCCAATCAAACGAGTGAGGAGCGGGCACCGGGCTTCGAGGATATGAGAAATCCCTTGGATGTTCTCCCTTTGAACACTATTTACCCCGAGGCCGAGATCGAGGGCTCCGATGTGCCCGTGGTCGAATTGAGTAGCAGTGAGGAACTTGATCCCTTGGAGAGTGAGACGGCTGGAGGTGAGAAGAGTGATCCCGAGGTGGGCCCTACCAGGGGTTCATCTACCGGTCTCTTTGGCTCGACGAGCACGGAGATCGAGGAGGATGACCGCGAGGAGGCAGACTGTATGGCTGCGGGCACATCTAGGAAGGCAACGGAAATCGTTGACGCCTTCGAGGAGGATCCTGAGGAGGAGGTCCCTGCCCGAGGCAGAGGAAAGAGGCCTGCTGTTGAGGCAAATCCTGGTCGGGGCCGTAAGAAAAAAGCCAAGGAGGTGGCCACTATAGACTGGGAAGAAGAGATATACACCATCTATAACGTTGATCCCAAGCAATTCCGTGTCCGCACTCTTGGCCATGTTCAGATAAAGGGGAAGGAGAAGCTGCGGCCTGAGACTGTAGCAGATGTCCGCGAGGACAATAGGGCCTGCGTCTTCTACGGGGCTCAGTTCGAGAATGGACTAAGACTTCCCCTTGATCTCTTCATCGACATTTTTCTTGGTTTTAACAGCTGTCTCCCCATGCACCTGACTCCAAATGCCATTAGGGCTCTTGTCTCCTTTATAACTGTCTGTAGGGATTTGGGCTATGAACCCTCCATTTCTGGGCTTTATGCCTACTACCAAAACCAGATAAGCAATGGCAACTTGGGCTTGAAAGCTAAGAATAACTCTGCCCGGACCTTCTCTGCTCCTTCCAACAAATTTGACCAATGGAATCAGAAGAACATTTTGGTCATAGAGTCTAGGATCGGATGGGCCTTCTCCAAACCTTCCAATCCTGTTTCGATGAGGGTGACCGCTACTTCATATCCTAACCCAGCTCTGTCCGAGGCTTTTCGAATTGCCCTGGAGACCCACTTGGCCAAGTACATCACCAATGAGATGCATCCCGTTTATGACGTGGGCGCAATTGTGGACTATGAGCCCTTGCTAATCTACTCAGGGCTGGCCCCTCGAAGGGAGGTAGAAACTATGCCCCTAGAGTAGAGATAGGGCCCAGCCTCGTGACCCTGATTGGAGGGTGCACGAATTTTTCCTGTTTGAGGCTGACTGCAAAACCTGTATGATGGGCGCGATCTGCGATCCTTCGAAATGGATTGCTCTCTATTCTGTTCTTTGAGAAAGCTGTTTATTTGCTTTGCTTTTTACTTTCTCGGACTGTCTTTAACCAATGCTTTTTCCTTTCAGAGTAGATCCAGACGAGTATAACTTTTGATGGCCCCTTTGAGTGCTACCGAGGTGAAGGCCCAGAAGCTGCGGGCACAACAAAGAGAGGCAGCGAAGAGGCAAGCTGCCTTGGGCGGAGCACCGGGCAAGGATGCCACTCTGCCCGTTGCTAATAGGACGACTGGCTCAACTCTGGCCGGTCCTAAAGTAATTCCCACTACCGGGGATCTGCCTCCACCCCCAAAGGGTCCTCCTCTTGCATCCACCGTTCGCGGCTCCAGCTCCCCTGGCCACACTATTTCTTCCGGGCACAACCAGGAGCAGTCTAGGAAGAGGACTGAGAGGGAGGATGACTTTGCGCTCAAGGAGAGGGCGTCCAAATCTTAGAGGGGAGGGGGCACACATGCCCAATCTTCCACTACCCTTGCCCCGGTTTCTTCTTCTGCTCCCCGTAGCGGGGGGACCATCTGCTCCACTTCCTACCCCGTGGCTTCTCTCAGCACCCGCGAGGAGGCGCTGGCTGTTAGGAAGAGATTGGAGGGGATGCTCGCTATCACAGGGGTTGATCTTTACGCTTGTGGGCCCCATCATTCCGTTGCGGGGATTGGCCTTCTGAACCGGCTCTACTCCCCAAACTTCTACAAAAACGTGGTGGCCAAGGAGAATCCGGCTGCCCTGATGGGGGATATAGGCCTTGCCTTTACTGAGGTCTAGACCTGTCCGTCCTTTTACTTCGACATTTGGGCTCGTGATTCTTTTCTGACTACTGTATCTTTCTCCTCACAGGCGGGCAATAAGATTATGCGGTTGCGGGAATGCACCGATGGGCTGGCTACTGAGCTTGACTGGCAGACCAAGATTTTGGCGGACAAGCTCCGCGAGCTGACCAAGGCTGAGGAGAAGGTGAATACCTTGTCCGCTACCCTTGCTGATAAGGAGACCTCCCTCTCTGAGAAGGAGGCATATTTGAAAGGCTTCTCTGACCGTTTGACAGAGGTTGAGAAGGACTTGGAAAAAGCCAAGGGTCAGCGGGATGAGTTCCGCGGGCACAAGGTCGATTTGGAGCAGAGGAATGCTGAGCTCTCTAATAGGCTGGAGGCTTCCAAGCAAAAAGTCTTAGTCTTGGAGGCCAAGGCCGACGAGCTCTCCGAGAAGCTGCTGCCTCTGACTCAGTTTGGGTTGGAGAGGGATGCATGCATTCTTGCTGCCCGCAAGGAGGCAGTGGAAGAATTTAAGAACTCAGAGGAGTATAAGGAAGCTATTGCTGCTGAAGGCTCTGCTCAATATGAGGCCGCTTGCCAAATGCAGATACGAAATTTTGCTGCCACGGGCAAGTTCTCAGCTCAGCAGTTGGCCTTAATAGGCTCACTCATTGCTACTGATGTTGTATGCCTGCCCGGGCATGCATTGGTCCCTCTGTCTATGTCTGAGGATGAGGTCAAGAACTTGGAGCTGGCGGTGGCAGCCTCCTTGCCTCCGGTGGCCGAGGTCACAACCACCAACCTTATTGGTGAAATGGACGCCATGAGATTCGGGGACGAGGGGCTCTCATATGAAGAAGCCGCTGCTCGCCTTTTCCCCAATGGGCCTGCAGTGAGCGATCTGTTTCCCCCGCGGCCAGCTCCTGCACCAGCTTCAACGGAGCCCGCCATTTCTCCGGTCATCACCGATCTCACAAGTGCTGAGGCTATTCCTTCTCCAACGCCAGCATCTGAAGCGGCCAAGGAGACAGCCCCTACAGATCCCAAGGACCCAGCTCCTTTAGTTTAGAATTTTTTCTCTTTGTGTAATAGATTTGTAGGACTATGTAATCATTTTCATCTATCAATAGAAGTATTTTTTCTTAACTGTTTGTCTTTTTAGGCTGTATTAAATGTTGGCAATACTTGAGTATCTTGGTACTTGCATTCTTGCCTTTCCTTTTTTCAGCGTTTTGACTTGGAACAATTAATTTTTGGACTCTCTTCTGCGCTCAGAGGCATAGTAGGCCTTCTGCCCGCGTTTTTGAGTTTTCCTAACTCTGTATTCAAAATTTCTTGGATTTTTTGTGAGAGTCGGCCCTATTTCACTATGATCGTGTTTGTTATGGCCTTGGGACAAATCTTGAGGCCTTAACCTCATTTGTCTATTTGGCTTTTTTAAACTCCTTTTATCACTCCCTTCCATTTACACATATTTACCGAACTTGCGATCCGTGGTGTAAGTTAAAAGCGCCAAGGCAAGCTGCTTTCATAGGGCATGTAGATTGTGGCCGTGCGGCAATATTCACGCAACAGTAGGTAGGGGCACATTGGCCCTTTAACCTACCTGCATCTGTATCCACGATTGGTGGTTCACGCGGTTTGACTCCTTATTCAAAACCTCTTGAGTTTTTTGTGAGAGTCTTGTGGCGATCATGTAAACGGGCTCATATGTTGGCCTTTGTTACATACAGGCATGCGAGTAACGACCACCTAAGGCCTTCGCGCATTTAGTGGGTCTGGACTTTGGCCTTTGTCCCCACTTGCATCTATATCCACTTATTCTTGGTGGTTCACGCGAACAGGACAGGGTATCTTGTCCGCGATCGAGTACGGGCTTAATTGCCTTCGTGCTCATATAGGCGTGCGATCATAATGGATCTTTGCGCATCGGTAGGTAGGGGCTCTTATGTTGGCCCTTTAACCTACCGGCATCCGTTTGCGGGCATCCACCTTAGCTTTTGAGGCTGGTGGAATTTCTGTTTCAAAAATTTTGACACTAATTTTGCACAAAAATTGATTCAATATTCATACATTCAGAGCCTCTCCCACCTTTTTTACAAAGATTTCTAAAAGAAATACTTTCTAAGGTGATCGCTGTTTCATGCGTGCTTGAGGTCTTTTCCTTCCTTTATCCGCAGTATGTAGGTACCCTCCTTGATTATTTGGGTAACTTCGTACGGTCCTTCCCATTTCGGGGAGAGTTTGTTGAAACCAGCTTGGATCCCTTGTACCTCTACGTTTCTGAGTACCCAATCTCCAACTGAAAAACTTCTTTCATTCACTCTTTTATCATGGTGCTTCTTCGCCTTTTGCTTGTAGTTCACCATTTTTTCACTTGCCCGTATTCTCTTTTCCTCAAGATCGTCCAGGTCATACCTTCTGTTTGCCTCGTTTTGAGACTCATCGAAGTATGTGACTCTGTACGAGGGTAGGGCTACCTCAACTGGAGCCATTGCCTCTGACCCATACGTGAGCGAGAAAGGAGTTTCTCCCGTTGAATTTCTGATCGTCGTGCGGACAACCCATAACGCGGTCTGGAGCTCGTCCAACCATCGTCCTCCTCATCCTTCCAAATTTTTCTTTAGGGCGGTCAGGACTAATTTGTTCCCGACCTCGGCTTGTCCGTTCCCTTGGGGATAGGCAATTGCGGACTAGCGATGTTGTACTTCCATTCTCCCACATTCAGCTGTGAATTTTGCAGAGAACTGAGTGCCATTGTCCGAAATTATTGCTCGTGGAACCCCAAATCGGCAATAGATGTGATCGTGGACAAAATTAATAACATTCTCCTCGGAGATAGTGGCTAAGCCCTTTGCTTCTGTCCAATTGGTAAAATAGTCCACTGCCACCACGGCATACTTAATGCTTCCTCGTGCAGTTGGGAATGGTCCAATTAGATCAATCCCCCACGTATCAAACGGCCATTATGGTACAACCAAAGTTTGCTCTGTTGATGGTAGTCTAGGGATGTCCGCAAATCGCTGGCATTTGTCACACTTCCTCACGTACTCTTACGCATCTCTCCTAATCATAGACCAATAAAAGCCTTGAAATTTGATTTTGTCTGAGAGAGTGCGAGCACCGGGATGCCCGCCACAAACTCCTTCATGGACCTCATAGAGTACGTTGGTGGTCATGTGAGTTTTGACGGTATCTTAGCAAAGGCTTGGTGAATGATCGTCGAAATAATACTCCATCCAGGACGAGGTATTTTGCGGACACCTTTCCAATGGCTCTAGCCTTTGCTGGATCCTCGGGGAGGGTTTGCTTCTCGATGTAATCCTTGATCTCATCTATCCAGTCCCTTACTTGATCCTCAATATTGTTTATCTGAATCCGATCTATAGCAGGTCACTCCGTGAATTCTATCTGGCAATCCGTCTCCAAGTCTATGACTTCTTGATCGGTTATTCTAGAGAGTAGGTCAGCCTCCGTGTTGTCCTCTCTCATCACTTGGTTCAGCTCATAGTAGGTGAAATTTTTGATAAGGGTTTTTGCCAGACCGCAGTACTGAGTTAGCACTGGGTTGATCGTTTCATACTCCCCCCTAATTTGATTTTCTATGAGTTGAGAGTCACTATTGATCTCAATATTCTGAACTCCCAAGTCTTTTGCCTCGTACTCAGCCTGATTGTTCGATGCTTCGAATTTGAATCTCAAGGCTCTTTTGAATTTCTCCCCGTAGGGTGCGATCAAGAGTATGCCTGCTCCACTCATTAACTTGCTCGCAGAGCCGTCCACAAATAAAGTCCATACATCATCTGGACGCTCTTTGGGCTGTACAATTTCAGTGTCTGAGCTATCTTGGGCTTCCTCTGATTCTGCTCGCTTTCTCTTCCCCAGGTCGGTGTCCGCTAGCTTAAATGACGATTCTGTCACAAAGTCAGCTAAGGCCTGTGCTTTGATTGTCCTTCTCGGGGAGTAGGTGATCTGGAACTCAGTGAGCTCGATAGACCAAGCTAGCATTCTCCCTGAGGACTCTGGTTTATGCAAAACCTTTCTAAGCGGGGCCTCAGTGAGTACAGTTATAGGATGTGCAGAAAAGTAGGCTCTTAATTTTCGAGCAGATACAAGCAAGGCGTAAGCTAATTTCTCTATATTTAAATAACGCCCTTCTACGGCGGACAGTGCCTTAGATACATAGTAAACTGGTTTTGGGGAGTTATTATCCTCCCTTACAAGAACAGCAGCTACTACTAGATCAGTAACTGCTAAAAACAGAAAAGCTCTTCCCCGGGCACCGGGCTGCTGAGTATAGGGGGCTGCCCGAGGTATCTCTTTACTTCTTCAAAAGCTTGACGGCAGTCGTGACTCCATGTAAATTCGTCAGCTTTCTTCCCCCCTTTCGGAGTTTTGAAGAAGGGGAGGCATCTCTCTGCTGACCGCGAGATAAAGCGTCCTACTGCGGTGATGCGCCCGTTTAACTTTTGCACATCCTTCACGCAGGCAGGAGGCCTCATGTTCAACAACGCTTGAATTTTTTCGGGATTAGCTTCAATTCCCCGCTGGTTGACCATGAATCCAAGGAACTTGCCCGCCTTGACCCCAAATGCACATTTTAGGGGGTTCAGTTTCATGTTGTTGCGGCGCAAGTTTGAGAAAGTTTCCTCCACGTCGAGCTCGTGGGAGTTTTCTCTTGTCTTTATAACCATGTCATCGATGTAGGCTTCCAGGTTTCTGCCAAATTGGTTCTTAAAGACAATATTGACCATTCGCTGGTAGGTGGCTCCCGCATTTTTCTGCCCGAAGGGCATCATTGTATAACAGTATGTCTTGCCCGCAGCGATGAAAGCTATGAATCGGACATCTCCAGGAGCCATCTTGATCTGATGGTAGCCGGAGTATGCGTCTATGAAGCTTAATACTCTGTGACCGGCTATTGAATCCACCAATTTGTCTATGCGAGGAAGAGGGAAGCAATTCTTGGGGCATGTTTTGTTGAGATCGGTGAAATCAACGCACATCCTCCATTTGTCATTGGCCTTTTTTTACCATGACTACATTTGCTAGCCACTTGGGGTAGGAGATCTCCTTAATTATCCCCGCTTTAAGTAACTTCTCAACCTCTTCCTTGATTGCTATCTCCTTTTCGGGGAGAAGAATCTTGATTTTTGGTGGATGTTCTTGAAGGATGGGTCATCATTGATCTTATGGAGGATCACATTCTCGCTGATTCCTTGCATATCCTCCACCCTCCAAGCGAACACATCACAATTTGCTCGAAGGAACTCGATCAAGATCCTTCTCTCCTCGGGGTGAATTTCCAGCCCGACCTTTACAGTTTGCTCGGGGTAGTGGAAGTTGATTACCATTTCCTCGAGCTCGTCGTTAGGTCGGAGGTCGCTGATTTCACGATTGTGTAAGGAGTCAATAACAATAGTTGTGGGGTTGGCCTGGGCTCCGGTCAGCGCTGCCATGGAATATATGACCTCTCGGTCAATCTTTCCTTCAATTCCCCTATCAATATAACCTCCCTCAATAGGGGCCAACTTTTTGGACTTCCTGCTCGTCTTGAGCTCCACCTTTGTGGTATGAAAAGAAAGCATGCCAATAGGAATGTGTGCCAGAACAAGTTCATGGGCTTTCCCTTTTTTCAATTTGTCCTCGCCCTCTTTCTGCGGGCAGGATGTCTGGCCTTTCTCCACTTTACTCTTCTCCTCAAGTGCTCGGAGGAATCTCCCGGGCTGGTTTTTTATTGTGGCAACCCCGCCCGGGGTGTTAAATTTCACCCTTTTGTGGGGAACGGAAGCGACTATTCCCAATTCGGCCTGAGCAGTTACACCGAGAATGGCATTGTATTGGGAAGGAAGATCAACCACCATAAAAGTAATTTTGGCTGTCTTCTGCATGGGCTTTTCCCCAATAGTCACTTCAAATACTATCGTCCCCTTTACCCCAACGGCGTGATTGGTGAACCCCTCGAGCATGCCCGCATATGGAGTCAGGTTAGCCTCGGTCATCCTCATGCCTACCAAAGTATGGTAGTAGAGTATATCCCTGGCCGCGCCTGTATCGATTAAAACTCGGCCAATGTTTGCCCGATTGATTCTCATTCTGAGGGAGAGGGGTTGGGTAGAGTGAAAGAGGGAGGAGGCAAGTTCACTCCTTTTGAACCCAATTTCTTGCTCTTCCTCGGGAGCCATCGGGGGAATCAAGAAAACCTTCTCTAAGGTTCGAATCTGGAGGGAGAGCTGTTTGTTGGATGGAGGCTCCTCTCCAATGAAATTAATCTCATAGTCACCCAACTCATCATCGTCATTGTCTCTCTCCCTCCTCTCGGGACCACGTGGTGTTTGTGTCCGCTGGGGATTATTATTGTTGGTGGCATTCTATGGCCCTTAACCCATTTTGTCAGCTCCCCGTCGTTGATCCTTTGCTGAATAATTCGCTTCAATTGAAAGCATTCCTCAGTGCCATGATCGTGGTCATTGTGATATTCACAGAATTTGGCCCTACTCCTTTCATTTGGCTTTCGGCCCATTGGGGGAGGAGGGGGAAATTTTGAGGCTCTCATGATTACTGCCCGTGGCTCAGTGAGTGGAGTATAAATTGTTTCCTCCGCGATTTTTCGGAGCTTGTCCGTCCCACGGCTGCGGTTCTTTCCCTGGTTATTGCCGCGGGCAGGTTCCTGGCCGGTCTCCTGGACTTGGCTGATTCTTTCTTTGACAGGGGCTCGGGGAGCGGCCTCATTTGGCTCTTCGGCTGAAGCAATGGCAGAGGCCCTCTCATACATCTCCTCCACGCTCTTAGGCCGGTTGGAGGCAAAATTCATTTTGAGGAACGAGGAGGTGAGACCGCCCTCAAAACAGAGTCTGATATCACCCTCTTCCAAGTCCACAATCTGCTCGCTCATCTTCCGAAACCGAGAGATGTAGCTTTTGGTTGTCTCATTGGTGGCCTGCTTGACGCGGACAAGATCTGTCTTTGGTCGTGCGGGCTCACCAGCCCCGGCAAATGCATTCAAGAAGAGGTGCCTGAACTGGCCGTAGGTTTTGATGGACCTGGGCTTGAGGGCCAGCATCCAGGATAAGGCCTTGCCCGTGAAAGTTGCTGCTAAGGCTTTGCACATCACAGACTCGTCTGATGAGAATAGGGCCATCTGTCCCTCAAACCGCCCCATATGGCTTTTGGCATTTTTAGAGCCATCGTATGTTTCCATCTGGAGTTTCCCCTTCTGAATGGGTGCCCGAGCAATCTTGTCGCTGAAGGCATCCATTGTACGACCACATCTTTGGGCAGTTTTTTGGTGGGTCTCCCACATCTCGTGCATGAACTTGACAAACTCGGGGTTCTGATCGTCAACCTTCTGTCTTTTAGCACGTGGAGTCACGGCCTTCTCCCCGGCGTAAGCCAAGGGTCTGGCTTGGGACTTCGCACGGCGATTAGACTGTGCCTCTTCCCCTACCTCCTCGCTATCTTCCACTTGCACTACACTGCGTCTGGCCACCTGACCGCGGTTGAGGGTTGGTTCATCCCGTTTTGCCCCCTAGCTTGACTAGCAAGTGAGTTAGCGGGGGCTCGTTGGGAGAACCTTTGAGACCCTTCTGGGAGTAGCATTCCGCCATTTGCCTCTATCTCAAACAGGTCCATCTGAGCGCCGTTGATGGCCATGGCCTCAGCGACCAGTTTGGACTTGGCGGCCAGGATCTCCTGCCTCTTCAGGATCTGCTCGGGGGAAAGGAGAGTATTTGGGGAGGTGATGGCGGCTTTTATAGGATTGTTGGGAGTTTTTGGGCCTTCATTTAGGAGGGCTTGGGCCTTTTCGGCTCGGGCTTCCTCAGACAACCTCCTTAGAACCTTTTGGGCAGGGGAGAGGTTGTTAAGGCTTTGAGCACGGCCCCCCATTCTCTGAAAAACGGAGGTGCTTGGTCTACCCCTTTTGACATTTGAAGGGGATGCCTGGTTATCCTCTTGGATGGTCAAATGAACGGCATTTTCCAAAATTCTAGACATATTTGAAAAAATGACTAAAAATAAGAGCTTTTAGACAATCGGTTGTTTAGAACACGAGGGGTGTCTGAAAACAAAAATTTACGAGAAACAAAAATGACGTTTCCCGGCAATGGAACCACTGATGACGCCAAGCAAATCAGGGTCTGAACTGTTTATGGATATCTGGCAGGATATATTTTGTTGGTTGATGTACCTAGAACACAACACAAATGAAGCACCGTTAAGGTCAAAGTTGGATGTTACTCCAACTCAGGCCCTCGGGTGTGAGAGTAAGAATACTGAGTATATAAGGCTTGAAATGCCTCGAATGTGTGTGAGTGTTTAGGGTTTGAGAGTAATATGGCTTACAGTCTATATTTGGAACTTACATTTTCCAAGGGGACAAAGGTCTTCTATTTATAGGCAATGAGGAGCTGCCCGCTGACGTAAGCCATGAGGTCAGCCCTAAAGGGCACTTTGGTATTTGACCGCATACACGTGTCCGCAACTGATTGGGTATGTCAGGGAAGGAAGATTCACTGTCAGAGGGGATGTCGCTGATGGGGGCAGGAGCCGTGTATCCGGCGCGGCGCATTAATGGCAATAGTAGGCGCCTGTCTGAGCCGCATTGAATGCGATGGGAGTGAGCCGGCTACTTGCATGTCAGAGCCAGTGAGGTAACTTGCTCAGTAAGCCTTGGTATTTAACCGGGAGGTGTTAGTACCCGGTCCGAAAAAAGGGTATTCCAAATACCTGGCCCGGTTAATTAATAAGAAACCCTAGCGAAACCCTAAAAAACCCTAATTCATTTAATTCGTCCGTACCTGCGCCGTCACTGTCAGCTTGGAAGGTACGCCAGATAGAAGAGCCGATCGGCCCTTTGCCCGTGGTAGAGCCGATCGACCCTTTTATATAGAGCCGATCGACCCTTCAGCCTTAGTGTCGATCGACCCTTTAGAAGCCCAGCCCAAGTTCCGAGGTATTATAAATAGGGGTGCCCGGCTCCCCATATTCACACACAATTTCATGCGGGAGAAGCGAGACTACACTTGCTTTACCCTCAGTTCTTCTTTTTCCTCTCGAATCGCCAAGATTCGACCCCAAAGTCTTGCTACAATTGGTAAGACTCTCTTTTTAATATTCTTGTTCTTTATTATTATTGTCTTTATTATTATTGTTTGCATGCTTAGTATATTTTAATTGCTTTATTTCTTGCTTATGCCATATATGCTAGATTTAGGGTTGTTTTAATATATTTAATTATGCATAGCCGAGGATGATCTAAGGTTTCGCCCAAGAAACCCAATGGATCTAGGAACTATTTCTTTCCTTCCACCTTAGTAATAATTGTCCCATGATCAATAATCCCCCAAGGATGAACATTGATTAGTGCACCTTCCGAGGGCCTAACTCAAAGGTTCTAGGGTGTGATCATCAATTAATTCTTTCTCTCCCCTCCTCCTTATGCATGATCCCGTTTCTTCTATCTATTCCTGTAAACACCGCACACAACCAACACCCCACATGCTAGAAAGACCGATCCGTCGGGCAATAGGAGTGATAGCGTTTCTTCTTCTGTTGTAACTTGACCCCCGAACCCAATTAACTGTTTAGCCTTTTTTCAAAGCTTTGGGCTATATCAAAGTGGCGTGGCGACTCTCAAAATTAAACTAATATTTTTTAATATGGTTTAAAGCGAGTGTCACTAAATGAATATCCCATTTCGATCCGACTTTATATGATTATCTATTTCAAACTTTCGAATGCGCGTTGCATCGGGACGGGGTATTCACAGTGGCGACTCTGCTGGGGACTGTTTTGAAATCTTTTCAAACTAAGTGGGTCAGACTTTCGTTTTCTTGTATGGTGTTGTATTTTTCGCTTTCTTTTTTTTTCTTTACTCTTAACTGTTGCATTGCATGCATGCATTTCATGTAAATAAAAAATCTTTCTCTTTTTTCTCTAAAAAGAATTAGACTTCTCTACCTCACACTACCACTAGAGTCCGTGTCACACTGCACAGACACCCTTTTACCCTTCGGAGAAGCCAAAGTGCGGGAAGTGTGGTGATCATGTCGCCTCCCTTCCGAGTCTCACTTGGCCATCCACTCATCAGTGCGCTTCGGCTGCACGGTGGGAACCTAAAACCTAACCCTTGCGTCACCCACTTTTCTAGGAATACACTCCATATGACCGGTTGGTTTGACTAGCTTTTTTATATAGACAATTAATGGGGTCTTTATGCTAAGTCACCACGAACCAATGATAAGTCAAGATCTATCGAGAGATTAAGAGCACTAAAAAATTGATTTCCTTTCAAAGGACGTGCTATGTGAGAACGAGTTATATATTGTTAAAGGATCTTGACCTATCGTTGGTTTGCAGTACTTTTCATAAAAATCATATTAACTGTCTATGTGAGAAGGTCAGTCGTTAGGATTCACCACTTTAGGATATTTAGTTAGTTGCGAAAAAGGGGTATCCCTTCCAACCTTTGTAGGACTAAAATGTACAAAGCTTTTTGTAAATAAAAATTTCAAGCTAGTACACTGCATTGAGTCAACCCTTGTCCTAAAACCAAGTCTTTTCTAATACTTCCGCAGAGCTAAGGTCGGGCCGCGTTCTTCATTCAACAATGACAACCTTGCCTCCATCAACTACTCCAAGCACACCTGCTGCCTCTGCAACCGGCTCTACTCCAGTCACTTCAATGGAAGGTCCTGCCAACCCCAACTTCAATGACATTCCGCCTGCTCTGCACGCCTACTTTGCCGGTTTAACCATGAGGGTTGAGAAACTTGAAGAGCAGAATCGCACTTTGAAGAACCACAATCAAGAACTGAAGGATCATTTTGTTGAGGAACTCAGTAAAAGGGGACACAAGGTTATCTTGATGGGGAATGAAGTGGTCGATATTGAAGATGAAACTGTCAATGCTCCTAATCCCGCCAATCCCAATGCACTTACCTTCCCTCTACCCAGCTACGTTCCAAGCAGCTACAATAATGTTCCACCACCTGTCATGTATGGGAGCTCGAGCAAATCCAAAAGACCTTATCAACCTCCTGCCAACACACCCAAAGACCACTTTGCTAATCTACCCCCTCCCACTTTACCCTTCAATTATTCCGGCCATCATATCCCTACCTACTCCACCTCCCCTACCATCACTCAACCCCCAGCCATGCAGAACTCCAACATTGCTACAGACCCGACTGTGTTAGCATTGATTGAACAAGTGAAGGCATTGACCGAGCAAATGGGAAAGCAAGGTGTGTCCCCCATCAAGATGCTTAATCCGAGCAAAGTTGCACCCCTACCTCAAGATTTCAAGATGCCCAAGATGGCCATGTTTGGAGGAGTTACTTGCCCAAAGACACATTTAGACAGTTATACGTTGGCAATGAGGGCCAAAGACTGTACACCCGAGCAGATGGCGAGAATGTTCCATAGCACATTGGAAGGGGCTGCTCTCCGTTGGTTTCTGAAGTTGAACGAGGAGGAAAGGGACACATGGGACAAGGTTAGTAGGGTGTTCTCCGAAAAGTATCAAGCAAACATGGATTGGCAAGTGAATCGAGCTGATTTGGAGCACACGCTTCAAAAGAATGGAGAGTCGATTTATGACTTCTACAAGCGTTGGAATGATAAGTTGAGCGAAATTCAGTATCCGCCCAAGGAGAATGAACAGAAACAGATTTTTTACAAGTGCTTGTTGCCCGGACACAAGTTGGCAGTTGGTAATGGTTACTTTCCCAATCTTAGGGAAATGGTGGATTCGGGCGTACGTTATGAGAGTGGCATCACCGGAATTGCTCCACCAAAGGACACTGGGGCTGCTAATAATTCATTCCGCTATAGAGCTCCCGCCAATACCGCAGCAAAGAAAGAGCCCGTGGGGCAAGTAAATTATGTGCAAGGGGAAGCTGCTTTGGATGTTCAAGCCGTAATGAGGGGGAATAACAGTATTCACCGCGAGAGGGAAGTATTTGATGATTTTGGAATGCCAATGGGCAAGGTTTTCGAAGTGCTAGTAAAGAAGGGCTTGGTCAAGCCGCTTGAGAATTATGAACCGTTAAACCCAAAAGAAGGCTTAGATGCTTCTAAATATTGCCACTACCACAAGTACAAGGGTCACACTACTGATTACTGCCTTCAGTTCAAACGTTTAGTACAAGACTTGATTCGGCAAGGTAAGGTAGAGAAGCCGAAGTCTCCAAATGTTGTGGGGAATCCTCTCCCCAACAATAAGATCCACATGGTGGAAGGTAATTTTATCAGCTTAGTAGAGATGGAAGATGCTTTTGAGAAACTGGGGCTGTCGACAGAAGATGTATTCTCAGCTATTGTCAGAAAGGGATTGTTCGTGCCGAAACTCTCGGAGTATGCTGGTTTTGCTTTGAAAAGGGTTGTGCAGAAGCTCATCATTGAAGGGAAGGTAGAAAATCCTAGTAAGATAGTTGGTAGTGATGTTGCTATGGTAGAGAAAGACCTCACTGATCCAGTCGAGTCTGTTGTGACGGACGGTGAGGCGGTTGTGTCGGTTGTAATTTGAGTTCAATTTATAAAGAATTTTCTTGTTATATGTTGTCTTTTGAGGAAGCTTGTCTAGAGAAGTTGCCTCGTTAAATGGTGATTATGTGGAAGAGAGTCCTAAACCTCTCTCGTTGGCATTTGAAAATTCACGCGAAGTATCGATATGGAAAAGAATGGGGTTAGTCTACTCACGAGGTCCGGAAAGGTGTATCAACCGAGAAGATAGAGGGCGAAGAAAGTGTTTGGTCCGAAAACCGAAGTAGTGAATCCCGATAAAGAAGACCCTATTCTCACTCAACCGAAGCTAACTCAAGCCAATATATCCTTATGGTCCTTGCTAACGTCCTCGTATGCCCACGGGATGATGTTGGAACAGAATCTTCTTTGCGACTTTGGTGCCGTCGATACAAAGCCGGAAGATGTAACGCGAGATGATCGGCAACATACACTTTGGGAATATCATTACATTTTCAGAGTTGGACATGCCGGAGTTTGGATCGGATCATAATGAACCGCTGCACATCACTATTGAAGTCAACGGAAAAAGGTTGCCACGCATTTTCATTGATAACGGTTCTGCAGTAAACATACTGCCTTCCAGGATGATGGACGTCCTTGATCTAAGTCCCACAGATTTAAGACCTTCAGTTCATTCCGTGCGAGGATACGATTCTACTAGCCGGTCGGTGTTGGGAATAATCGGTTTGCCTCTTACTTGCGGGACCACTACTATGATTCTTTGAGTTTCAAGTCATAGACATACCTTCCACCTTCACCATCTTCTTTGGGTAGGCCATGGTTGCATCGGATGAATGGAGTCCCTTCCTCATTGCATCAATGTGTGAAATTCCGGTCGGTCGATCAAGTGACAGATCATTTACAGCGATACGGTAACATCTCAAGGATCAAGCACTGGGGGAAAGCCGGTCCTGCAGATTCAAAGACGAAGAGGGTAGTTCAATGTTCGGCGGTTTTCGGCTAATAGCACAAGCACAAGTTTGCACGGTGGACCTCACAAAGACATCGGACGAGTACGACCATTTGTTAGGATGATGAGAAACATGGGATTTGTACCGGGGGGGCTGGGTGAACATCTCCAGGGACCTACGCAAGCAATGGAAGCTACCGATCATCGCGGCGAGGCACGGTTTAGGCTATGTTATTACCCCACGAAGATCGGGTGAAGAGAAAAGAATCGAGTTCCTCAAGAGGGCAAAGCTACCCTACGAGAAGCCGAGAGATGAGGCCATACCGCCTTTCCCTCAATAGTTACTTTGTCAAGGAGGGCGAAGAATTCTCTTGCATGGAGTTTAGCGAGCCTTGGTTTGATCACACAGTGGCGAGGCTGCGAGAAGGTTTCGAAATCTTCGGGGATACGAGAGGTTGATAGATCGAAGGCGAAGACGGTTCTCATAGATCCACGTCAAAGAGAGAGGCAAGGTTGTCACGATCCCGAGTCGGTACATCATCAAGACCGAAGATGAGTTGGCCAATCAGCTAGGGCGGGTATCTTTGGAGGAGCCGTTGGTTGAGAACATTGCGGTTTCGGAGGATGCGGAAGAATGGGATGGTCGGAGAACATTTGCGGCATTTGGGGAATACGAATATAGAAGACGATATGGTTGCGGCCATTGGGCGGAAGCGAGCGGGCGATACGGATCCAAGGACGTTGGTGACACCCATGGTTGGAAAGCTGAAGAATTGGTGCGTATTTGGCGGACCCGTAGCCACGAAGGAATACATGGTTGAAGAGCTGGGACTGATGCCTCCTCCTGTTGAGTCTCCCCCTGATTCCCCCAAGTCCTCTGTTTCTTCAGAGTCATCTGTTTTGTTTGAGTCTGATGTGTTTTCTTTTGAGTTTGAGTCTTCTTCCAAGTCTGATGACCTCACGTCGGAGGACTATGACTTAGTTGCAAATGTTGTTTTCCCTTTCGCTATGAATGAAAAACTAGATCTTTCTGAGTATCCCCTCATAGCCAACCTTCTTAATGATAAATTAACTAAAAATAACGCTCAACTTAATCAAATTAACTTAGTTAATAATGACTCATTAGAAGAAGCGGACACACTAAACAATGAATATATTAAAGAAATTTCTAAGCAAGTTATCAATCAAAAGGAAGGTCGAGCCCAAGCTGCCGATGAGGTGTTATCATGTATTAATTTGGGAACGGAAGAAGAGCCGAGAGAGACGCAGATTGGAAGCTTCTTCGAAGGGACTGAAAGGGAAGCATTGATTGAGCTGCTTAAGGAATACTCAGATGTGTTCGCATGGTCATACAAGGATATGCCAGGGCTGGATAACTCGATAGTGGAGCACAGAATACCACTAACACCAGACGCCAAGCCTGTCAAGCAGAAATTGCGCCGCATTAAGCCGGAATGGTCTCTGCAAGTTAAAGAAGAGATAGAGAAGCTCCTCCAGTGGGCTTTATCGAGTTATTGAGTATCCGACGTGGTTATCTAATATTGTGACGGTCGATAAATCGAATGGCAAGGTTAGAGTTTGTGTTGACTTAGAGATCTCAACAAGGCTAGCCCGAAGGACGACTTCCCGTTGCCCAACATCGACATGCTAGTAGATGCCACTTTGCCAACTACGAGGTCAAGTCTTTTGTAGATGGTTTTGCGGGATATAATCGGATCAAGATGGCGGAGGCGGACCCGAGGAGAAGACGGCTTTCACTACACCATGGGAACATGCGTTACCTTTGTAATGCCATTCGGATTGAAAAATGCGGGGGCTACATACCGAGCGGTCACGGCATTATTCCATGACATGATCCATAAGGAGATTGAAGTGTATGTCGACGATATGATCATTCATTCCAAGGGTCGAGACGGTCAACATTTCATTGATTTGAGAAGTTCTTGACGGCTGCGCGAGCACGCAATGCGTCTGAATCCTGCCAAGTGTACATTTGGAGTTATTCGAGGAAAGGTCCTGGGCTACATGGTCACCGAACGAGGGATTGAGGCAGATCCAAGGAAGATTCAAGCCATCATGGAAATGAGGCCACCACGCACAGAAAAAGAAGTGAAGGGATTCATGGGACGGTTACAGTACATCAGCCACTTCATTAATCAATTAACTACCATGTGTGAACCGATTTTTAGATTGATGAAGAAGACCGCAAGTATAGATTGGGACTGGAAGTGTCAAGAAGCCTTTGAGGAAATCAAGAGATACTTGGTCAATCCCCCTATCCTTCGCCCCCCACATTCGGAGAAACCATTGCTATTGTACCTAACGATGGCGATACGGCCGTTGGGGCTATGCTGGCACAAGAAGCCAAGGACTCTCGGGTGGAGAACGCCGTTTATTTTGTTAGTCGAAAGTTGCAAGGGAGTGAGCTAAACTACTCAGCATTGGAAAAGACCTGTACCGGGCTAGTTTGGGTGGTTAATAAGCTCAAGCATTACTTGTCAGCGCATCCGATTCTGCTAGTGTCAAAGATGGATCCAATTAAGTATTTGTTTGACAAACCTTCTCTGTCCATGAGATTAGCCAAGTGGTCGGTATTTGCAGGGAATTCGATATCACCTATGTCTTAGAAAAGCGATTAAAGGGAGAGCCATGGCGGATCATTTAGCGAGTTTCCAAGTACGGAAGAACGAGGCTTGAACCGGAATTTCAGGACGAGGGGATTTTTAGCATTGATACGGAAGAAAGATGGCAACTATTCTTTGATGGAGCCGCGAACAAGAGGGGCAACGGAGTGGGAATCCTTTTGGTTGATCCTAAAGATGAGCACACCCCCATCGCCATCAAGCTGAATTTTACAACCACCAATAACGCGGTTGAATACGAGGCATGCATAGCCGGTTTAGAAGCGACCTTGGAGCGTAATGTAAAGGAGTTGGAAGTATATGGAGACTCGGCTTTAATTATCAATCGGACGTCTAAGAAGTGGAAGGCTGACCCCTACTTACAACGATGTCAGACTCATATGGAAGAGCTTGTCAAGCAATTCAAGGAAGTGACATTCCATTATCTACCCGAGAGACGAAATAGATTTGCCGATGCTTTAGCTACGTTGGCTTCTTTGGTCGAGATCCCTCACGGAATGTACGTAAAACCGTTCGAGTTGGCCGAAGAGAGAACCCCGCTTGCTTGCTACGAAGCCTACTGCTGCGAGATTCAAGCTGACATCGAGGAGAATAAGGAACCGTGGTACGCACAAATCTATGAGTATCTCAAGAAGGGTGATGTGTCTTTTCTAGGAGACGTGAAAGCCAAAAGCTTGCAGGCATTGAAACGATTGGCCGGACAGTTTGTTCTACTAGATGATATGTTGTACAAAAGACACTACGATGGTCTCCTGTTACTCTGTGTAGACGCGAAACGAGCAGAAGTGATCATGGAAGAAGTACACGATGGCTTATGCGGTCCACACATGAATGCCAGAATGTTGAGACAGAAAATCACACGGTTGGGTTATTATTGGGTCACTATAGAAGCCGATTGCATCCAGTTTGTGCGGAAATGTCCCAAATGCCAAATGTGTTCCAATTTGAACCATGTACCCCCTCACGAGTTGTATAGCATGGTAACCCCTTGGCCATTTGCGACATGGGGGATTGATGTGATTGGCAAGATTACACCGCCGGGAAGCAATGGGCATTGTTTTGTATTAGTAGCAGTGGATTACTTCACCAAGTGGATCGAGGCAAAATCTTACAAGGTGTTGACTTCCAAAAAGGTGGCACAGTTCATTAAGGAGGACATCATGTGCGAGATATGGAGTACCAAATGAGATTATCTCGGACAACGGGTCCCACTTCGGCGGAGATTGTGACAAATTGCGCGAGTTCAAGATTACCGGCACAAGTCTTCCCCTTATAGGCCTCGGACCAACGGAGCGATCGAAGCGGCTAACAAAACGATTGAGCGAGATAATCGAAAAACGGCGATTCGAGGTAGGGGCGGCCCGAGAAACTACCATTGGCACTTTGGGGATATAGAACCTCCGTTCGTACGGCTACGACGAAACTCCTTTTGCTCGACATATGGGATGGAGCGGTACTCCCGGTTGAGTTGGAAGTCCCGTCTTTGAGGATCTTATTAGAAAATCAAGTAGCGAAGTTGAATGGCTCCGCGGTCGATATGATCGATTGGCCACACTTGACGAGCGCGGACTCAAAGCCATGGAACACATCCGAGCCTATCAAGACGGACGGCGAGGGCTTTCAACAAAAGGTGCGGCCACTTAGACATTAAGGAAGGAGATTTGGTTTTGAAGCAGCAACTTCCCAACAAGTTCAATCCTCTTGGGAAGTGGGCCCCTACATGGACCGGCCCGTATGTGATCAAGAAGATATTTTCGGGTGGAGCAGTTAAAATGGCAGATATGGATGGCAACGAATTCAAGGAGCCCACCAACCTCGGCAAGCTCGAGACGCTACTATGATTAAGCTCTTCCTCCCCTCTAAAAAAAAAAAAAAAAAAAAAAAAAAAAAAAAAAACGCAAAAAGAAGCCCGCTAGATTGAAAACCCGCAAAGGGCGGTCTAGCAATAAAAGAAAGGGTGCGTTCAAAAGCTCGCTAGATTGAAAACCCGTAAAGGGCGGTCTAGGCAAAAGTTAGAGCAAACAAATAAAATAAAAATTGTCCCGCTTCTATCTTCCCTTTCTAAAAATAGTAGCTTGATGAAAATGAACTACGACGACCTGAGCCCCTTGGTTCTCATTGTAAAAGGGGAACGTAGGCAGCCTTAATCGGCGCGGTCCAAAAAATAAATAAAAATCCAATCTGTTTTTACTAAAGCAATAAACTTTTTCATTCCCACAATCAATGCTTGATTACACTTATTTGATGAGTCTAAGCTCGACTATACTAATGACTAAATAACTTGCAAAAGAAACTAAAAAATTAAAAGACAAAATAAAAAACTAATGTGTCTGCATATGACTGTGGGTGGATACTCGGACATATAAGGTCTACTCCTTGGCACTAGGCCCCTCATCTCCGTCCTTCTTCTTCTTGGCAGCTCGTCGAGTCGGTTTCTTCTTATTCTCTCTCTTAAAATAAGGCGAATACTTCTTCTTCAATGGGGGAACCTCCTCGATCGCCTTACCCTTCAACTTCCGCTCCATCCTCTTGGGAGGATTCTCCTCCACTGTGTCTAGAGAAATCCCCAAAGCCTCCCTGTCTCTGAGAAAACTTGGCTCGAAGATATGTTAGGAACCAATCTCCGTCTCAAGTCATATAAAGTCTCCCTCAGCGGTCCCACGTTTTCTTCATACCATGTTAAATAAGCATGCGACAAATGAGTGCTAAGGGTCCATTTGTGCAAGATAGACTCGTGGCATCCCATGAGAACTCCATAAGCTTACCATCAAAGCCCTGAAACACCAACGTCCATTGGAAGGACTTTGGCGAGAATCATCAAACTTCAGAAGTGCCCCAAGTTTGAGGACGGACCTGCTCCATGCCATATGCCGAAGTACCCGCTCTGCATAGTAAAAGGTGGTGGTCTCAAAAGCTGGTACACGAATCAGGCATTGCCCAAGCTGAAGGCTCCGAATGAAGGAGAGGCCCCAATGCTGTACTCGCCAATGAATCCTGTCGGTATCCACTTCCGCCAAATACATCTTCCACTCCCGTTCTGACAAGCCGGAAAGCGGATCAATCTTCCTCCTACAACCATGAAACCAAGGCCTAACACTCGAAGGGGGAATCTCTAGAACAAAAAGTCGATCCTCGAGCCACGTGGTCAGTAATTTGGCACTGCCCCTAGTCATAAGCGGAGCACCCCTAGCTATCTGAGATATACCATGAAGTGTCTCGCCCAAGAGAACCGGAACAATGCTCCTCCCCGAACGGGCCTGATCAACCATATCCAAGCATCCACTGGTAGCTACACCCACATAAGGAGAAAACAGAACCTTGGAAAATAAGCAGAGGGCCAGGCAATCCAAAGCAAAATCCGAGTCGAAGTCATCACCATGAGCAAATCTCCCCGGCAAATCACAGATATCTATGTCTACACCTTCAACCAAACCTCTAGCCACAGCTGTAGGGATGCGCAGAAATTTGGCCACCCTTGTCACCAACGGAACTCGATCCTGCGGAACCGCTATCAAACTGACATCATCCCCTCCACACAGAGCAAGAAAATCCTCGTAGGTGGGTGTAATCTCGTTGTAAGAAAAGTTGAAAACATGATTGGATTCGTCCCAAAAAGCAGCGGCAGCATGTAAAAGATTCCAATTGGGATGCATGGGCAAAAGGGACCAAATACACTTTACCCCAAAACGTTTATCAAAGGCGTGACGAACAGAGCGAGGTACCTTGGATACCCAAACAGCCAAATCACTCTCAAAATTGTTTTGCTTCTCCATCAAGACGGAGGGATGAGAATTCATTGTGTTTGTCCACGGCAGGAAAAAGAGAGCAGTGCGAAGAAGAGAGAAAAGAAATTATGCTTTATAACAGTCGGCTGACAAGGGTTTTTATAAGTTTTGGTGTTAAAATCCGTACAGGAAAAGGACTGCTAGGGCAATCCGTTCAGGAAAAGGACAGCATAGGGCCGATCGGCCCCTGCCAGGAAGTCAACCGCCGCCTTTTCAGTGAAAGGCCGATCGGACCTTTTAATTTGGGCCGATCGGACCTTTATATTTGGGCCGATCGACCCTTTAACTCCCCCAAGTACAACACAGCTGCAGCAAGTTCCAAGGCTCCACCCTTTTGCTCTTTTATTTTATTTTATTTTATTTTTATCTTTATTCTTTATTTTTTATTATTTTCTATTTTCAATTTTTACTTTATTTTATTTTGTCCTCGTGTGTCCAATGCAGTGTACAAAAATAGATAATGTCCAAAAATAGAAATTGTTCATAAATGGAAAAGATTAACTTTTATATATATTAAATCCATAAACTATAAACTAGTACATAAATCAGTTGCATACATGAGTGAGTCAGCATAAAATATAGAGTCTGCATGCCCTTTTTTTCTAACAGGTACTACATAAAAATGAAAAATCCTAATGACCCCGACGGGAAGTCGAGGCACGACCGCGAGAAAACCCGGATGTCGAGCTACCCTCACCCTGGGAGCGCTGTCTCCACTGTGCCGGATCCACATCTACTGATCTCCGGGATTGGCAAGAAAGTGCCGCCACTGCACTCCTCAGCAGACGGGTCAGTACATTGCTATGCCTCACGGACCGCACATAAGACTCCCGAGTAACCTGCAAAAATCAAGGGCGAGAGTTACATCACAGCTAAAGCATAAGTACCAGTACATGAAGAGGAAAGGTAAAAGGCATACCCCGCCAGCACCACCGGGAGGAAGCTGGGCACCCTCCACCTCATCGGCTTCTGTAGGAGCCAAGTCTACCCGCACCTCCCCGTCGGCCATATGCACATAGAAGTGATCAGGAAAGGGAGGCATATCTACTATCTCGGGAGGTGCAGCACCCATCGGCTCGGGAATAACCGGATCCTGCTCCCCCACACCAGCAGCCTCAGCATCCGCAGCAGCCCGCCGCACCACCTGCGGTGATCTCAGATAAAGAGCCACAAAATCTATATAAGGCATGTCAAGGCGGAACTGATAAGCGGGGACCCCATATAGATACTCCATCCTCCTCGGCAATCGGTCCGGGTACCACATATTCTTGGGAGGGTGCTGAGGCGCATAAAGAGGAGCCCACGCATGGTGCTGTCTCGACACCCGCTCGCCCAGATACATCTCATCGGCAAGCAATCCAACCAGCAGTCTGCGGGAAGCAGTAACATCCCGAACGGCACCAACAGCCTCAGAAGCCTCGGGGGTCCAAGGGAAGAGTAAAAGCTCAGGTCTACTGGGACCATCAAACACGGCCCTCAAATCAGATTCACGAACCGTCTTCGGATACCCCTCAACCCGGTTTTCCTTCCTCCAGTACCGCAAGACGGGCACATCCCGAGTCTGGTCCCGTAAGGTGAAAGGCGCAACGCCAAAGATCTCATAAACCCAAGCCTGCAAAAGACACAACAGATAGTTACGAAAGACAGAAAAAACAAGTAACAAATAAAAGGACAATGGAAATAACAAGAGTTAGCATACCTCCAGGACAAAGTGAAAAGCGTCAAAAGAAGAGGTATTGGACCTCGAGACAGTGTCAAGGGCCCGGTACAGTTCGGCCAAGCCGGCCCCTCCCCAAGAAATATACCGCACTAAGTCCAAGTCAGACAAAGCACCCAATAAAGAGAATCGGCACAGGGCCCGAGTTGGGAAAGAGGGCCACCGATAAGCCGTACCAAAGGAATCCCGGACAAGCGCGTCCATCCCATGCGGCCAGGACTCTGTACCGATCGATGGCGGTCTCGGCAAGCATGCGAAGCTTCCACTGCGTCGGCTCGAAATTCCTGCTCGGGCCAACGCTAGCGCCAAATAGCTGGATCTGACGAGCCTTATCAGAGTGTAGGGTCTCATCAAAAGGCAACACTACATCTGTAAATCTCAACCCGGTGAGGACGGCGAAGTCAGTAGGAGTGATCGTAGTCTCACCCCAACTCAGATGAAAAGTATGTGTCGTGTCCCACCAAAACTCACGACACCCCTTCACCACGACATTACACTTCCGGTCGACCCATCGGTGAAACCATATCAAAGAAGGTGCCCAACCCCAAGCTCCACACCATCTCGCGAGGACCACCCTCACCGGCTGGCAAAAGCGCCCACAGCTCACCAACCGCCTTAAGGGAACTACGTCCCTTCATCTTCTTCATCTGCAGGTAAACACAGCACAGGTATGTGTCATTACTCGCATTTTAAATAATAAAATACTTTGCACACGTATCAATTATTATGTTGTTAAATAAAAATTGTACCTTCATCCCGACACGGGAGCGAAGACCAGTGGATCCATGAAAATTCAGGCCCGCGTAAAAGTCCGACTGGTTGTGTAACAAAAAGAACAGTCTCGAAGGCCGATAGTTACGCGAAGCTCGCCGCCTCCTAGCCTCCGCATTCCTGCCGGCGTCACTCCGGTCACTCTCCCCGGCATCAACATCAACCTCCTCTTCATCATCATCACCACCATCATTTCCACCATTCCCGCCATGGCCGCCATCATTGCCGCCATACCCACCGCCATCACCGCCATGGCTGCCGCCACCAGCACCACCGTGACCACCACCGCTGCCGCCATGGCTGCCACCTCCGTAACCCCCATAACCTCCATAACCACCACCCATATCACCAAAACCGCCCCTAAAACTGTCAGAACCGCGGCTACCCCCGGCGCCGTGTCCACTAGCTCCAACTCCTCCTCCATAACCATGAAAACCGCCTATACCTCTGGTGTATGAGCCCAAGGGTGAATAATCCGGTTGATTGAGCAATCGTTCCAAAGCTGCGACGTCGGGATCCATGGCAAAGCAAAAATCTCGGCACAAATCGGTGGAACAAAAGAGATTTTCCGGCGAAAGCTTCAGAATTCGAACAGAGAAGAAGAAGAAAGTGAGTTGGAGAAGAAGACGGCACGCTCTTAAGGCCGATCGGCCGCTTTTTTTTAGCCAATGGGAGTCAAGGGCCGATCGGCTCTCCCATTTTGTGTTTCTTTCGCCTGATCGAACGGCCAGGATTCCTCCTGGCAACCCCGATCCTCGTCCAAGGTCCTTAGCCAATCAGAGCATAGGGCCGATCGGCCCTTCAGCCTCCCCTCCTGACGCGTGTCTCCTCGGTCAGAGTGAGTTGACCGGCTAATTTATTACTCCTCTTTTCTAAAAACTCTCCCCCTTTTCAAAAAAAAACAAATCCCCCATTTTCAAAAAATTCCCCCATTTTTTAAAAAAATGACCGTTTTCAAAAAACCCTTTTTTAAAATAATTCCTCTTTTTTAATTTATTTCATAATTCCAAACTTTTTTGTTTAAATTAATATTTTTTCGGGATGACTCCCGCAAAAGTCAAATGCTTAGTTTTTTGATTCCCACTCAGTTTTTTCCCACATTGCCCCATACACTTTCTCTCGGCACGGAGAAATCAAGACTACACTTGATTTGCTCCATCACAAACAATTTTCAAAGAAAAAATCAAGACTATACTTGAATTTCCTTTCCACACATTATCTCGCGAATCAAGACTACACTTGATTTGTTCCATCACACACAATTTTTCAAGGGAAAAATCAAGACTACACTTGAGTTTCCTTTCCACACACACAACATATTTTCCCGCGGAGAAGGCAAGACTATACTTGATTCTCAATATTATTCGAATCGTCCTTAGATTCGATTCTCAAAGCCTCGCCACAAAACGCATCCTTGGCTTGAGACGCTGCACGTCCGCCACTCTCGGGTACTAAACGCCCACGTTTTCGAACTACGACTTGGCTTGATTCCTCTTGGGATACGTAGGTAGCCCGACGTGGGTCCAGCCACTTGACCTACCTGGTCATCCTTTTGCGACTCAGCTCGAGTTCAAAAACCTCACATCCACAAAGTCACTTTCCTTACCTCCTGAAATCCCTTTTTTCCAGGACGGATCCTATTCTTTTATCGTCGACCCTACTTGTCTTACAAGAAGCGTCGCCGAGGGGCTACTGTTAGTACCCGGTCCGAAAAAAGGGTATTCCAAATACCTGGCCCGGTTAATTAATAAGAAACCCTAGCGAAACCCTAAAAAACCCTAATTCATTTAATTCGTCAGGTACTGCGCCGTCACATCAGCTTGGAAGGTACGCCAGATAGAAGAGCCGATCGGCCCTTTGCCCGTGGTAGAGCCGATCGACCCTTTTATATAGAGCCGATCGACCCTTCAGCCCTAGTGCCGATCGACCCTTTAGAAGCCCAGCCCAAGTTCCGAGGTATTATAAATAGGGGTGCCCGGCTCCCCATATTCACACACAATTTCATACGGGAGAAGCGAGACTACACTTGCTTTACCCTCAGTTCTTCTTTTTCCTCTCGAATCGCCAAGATTCGACCCCAAAGTCTTGCTACAATTGGTAAGACTCTCTTTTTAATATTCTTGTTCTTTATTATTATTGTCTTTATTATTATTGTTTGCATGCTTAGTATATTTTAATTGCTTTATTTCTTGCTTATGCCATATATGCTAGATTTAGGGTTGTTTTAATATATTTAATTATGCATAGCCGAGGATGATCTAAGGTTTCGCCCTAAGAAACCCAATGGATCTAGGAACTATTTCTTTCCTTCCACCTTAGTTATAATTATCCCATGATCAACAATCCCCCAAGGATGAACATTGATTAGTGCACCTTCCGAGGGCCTAACTCAAAGGTTCTAGGGTGTGATCATCAATTAATTCTTTCTCTCCCCTCCTCCTTATGCATGATCCCGTTTCTTCTATCTATTCCTGTAAACACCGCACACAACCAACACCCCACATGCTAGAAAGACCGATCCGTCGGGCAATAGGAGTGATAGCGTTTCTTCTTCTGTTGTAACTTGACCCCCGAACCCAATTAACTGTTTAGCCTTTTTTCAAAGCTTTGGGCTATATCAAAGTGGCGTGGCGACTCTCAAAATTTAAATTAATATTTTTAATATGGTTTAAAGCGAGTGTCACTAAATGAATATCCCATTTCGATCCGACTTTATATGATTATTTATTTCAAACTTCCGAATGCGCGTTGCATCGGGACGGGGTATTCACAAATGCTGAGAAGCGAGAGCTGGATTTATCCTGCCACGCTACAAGTGTTATATAGATTGCTACACACAATTTTGGACAACCAGGCCAAGCAAATGCCTGGTCCACAACTCGTGTCAGCCAAGGCATAAGAGCAGTAATGCTGTCCGGACCACCCAAGGTGCAGCAATAGAAATGGTGCCCAAAATGCTGTCAAATTAACATTTTGACTGCCATTTTTATCGGGGTTACAACTATTTAGGATCTCCTTCCTGATTGGAAAGGACTCCGAGGGCAACTGTAGCTACCCAAATCTGCCATCAGGTAGCTTGACCATGTAACAGCTCGAATCCAAAAGCTGCTTTTTATATTTTCTCCGATTACCATAGTAAATGAGTAATATTAGCAAGGCAAGGCTGAGAAGTACCATTACTCGTAGCTCCCAGTCGCTCCATAACTTCCTGACCTAGCCGCCTCTGTTCACCTGTAAAGATCAGACTGCTCACAACTGCAAAGGAAAAATCAAATCATTTTAGATAATATTAAAAAAATGTAGATAATTATTTGGAAAAAGCAGTTACTTACTGGCAAATAGCATCCTTGATTAGCGCCCTAGACTTCCAAATTTTGTTCTCCCTTGTGAAACCAAGCTCCAAGCGAGGATATTTTGAACAACTTTACCTGCTTGGTTAATATGCTTACTCAACCAAAAGATTAGCCCAGTCAGAGGAAAGGAGAGAAATGGATGCTTATGCTTCTAAGAAAATAGCACCTATCAGCAATATATGAAACAAGAACTTTTGAAGAACCTGTAGAAGAAAACACAGTTTGAGTACATTATACGGGTTGTTATTGATTGAGTTAATTAGAACCTGTATTCCCTTAGGTCTTCATAAAAAAGTAAATGCTTACTTATACACAAGTTTTTGACGAGAAACAGCCACAAATACTTTTCTATATTAACTTCTGACGGTATTTTTGTAGAAATTTTTGTAGATCAAGTTTTGTATTCTCCCCCGACCCAAAATAAATGTTAAAACTTTTCAAATTTGTTCTTATCGAGCTTGTTTTAAAAACTTTTTCTTTTGAGATAATGAGGTTTGATGATTCGAACTTAAGTCAGTCGAGTTTCAAAGCATTGAGGTCAACCCGCAAAGTCTGATCCATTGACCAATCATGCAAGCCCGACACTCAAGGCCGTGGGCTACATGTTGAGCTAGGCCTAATTTTCCCATTCGAGCCCCGGCCCGTGTCTCGCTAGCCACTGACATTTTATATTTTTTATGAGTTTGTTTTCAAAATGACAAAATACTAAATCAATGATTTACTCGGCTTACTATTTTAGTCGGCTTGCGTAGATTTATTTTTTTTTTTTTGAAAAAAATTAAATTAAAAAAGAAAAGCAAAGCGGGCTTGGTTAACGGGTCTGGTCAAAGCCCAAAGAAATGTCTCTACATGGGCCGGGATGAGCCCAAAACCCGTACGCCCGCCTCAAACGGTCGAGGCGGGCCTCCCCACACGTATATGGCCATCTCCGGTACCCGGTGGCGGATTTACTCCGCTCCACAAGGAAATGATCAAATTAACAATTATCTCGGTTTGTCAGCTATGAAATTTGAAATGGCTCCTCTAGGGCTTTGCTAATTCAATCCTAGAAAATGGAGGAAGATCGAGAATCGGATGACGAAGAACAAGTACAGTATTATAGTGCCCACCTACAACGAACGTCGCAACACCGCTCTCGTCGTTTTCCTCGTCTTCAAACCGCAATCCGTAAACTCTTCCTTCTTCTCCCTCTCTGATTCCTTCTATTATTGATATTTTTACACCACTGAGTTATTGAATGCATTGTTCACTATTTTCTTAATTTTTGAATGAACCTGAATTGTGAATTTATTTACGTCAATTTATTTGAAAATCGACCCGCGCGCCTAATTGCATTAGCACATGTTAATTGTTGTTATCATCCTAATTGTAATTGTCACTCGAGAAGAGTTTTGTGAAACCTTGAAATATATCATGGAATACTTGTTTTTTTTCTACAATTGATCACTTTTGATTGAAATGAAATGGATCATGGATGGTTTTATGCTTATTGGGATAATTGAAAAGGCGGGTCTGTTTGTTGTGTGCTGTTACTTTGCAGATTTAAGATGTGAACTGGATATATTAATATACTGATGAAAGTCAAACAAAGTGCAAAGTAGTTTGCCAGTAAATCCCTGCAAATTATGATAGTATTTCTCTTTGAATTTTAATTGATATGAACAAGTTGGAAATGATTAGCTCAAGTTTTAAGGCGTTTCCTTGGACCTCTCACATAGTGGGAGCTCTTGCAGCACCATATTGTCCCCTTTAAGTTTCTATAGAAGGATCTGCGAGTGAAATGTCATAGAGTATGAAGTACGTCTTCTTGAGTAGGGTGGAAAGAGTATTAAGCAAGATGGGGACTTTTTGTGGATTGAAAAAGGTGAGATGGGTAGTATTAAGCAGGAAATATTGAAAATTGAGGCAAAAGCAGAATTGAGTCATGTGATTTAATGGCCCCTTTTTCCCATTAAGATTTATTTTGTGACTAAAACGTGGTTTTGGATCCTACATTGAAGACAAAGTGAGATGGGTGAAGATTTACTGTCCTTGGAGTTCAGTAATTATGCATGCTTTGGGTTGTCTCAAAATTGAGTTGTCCTTCGATTTGGCAATCGGGGAGACCGCTTCAAAGCATGTCACTGATTTTGGGAGTCATAACGCATTATTTTTTTTTTTTTTTAAGTAGTGAACCCATTAGATTCATTTAGAGGTTGGCCTTCTCTGTTTATCTCCGTCTCTCTCTTTGGGGTATTATGGATCAAACTTCGTGATAAAGTATTGATCCAGTTGTTTGGTGCCATCTCAATGACAGCTTGAGGTCCTCAGCTTTTCAGTTCTTATCAATTAGTCTATGCACCCCTATTAATCAATCTCTGCTGACCTCCAAATGCGACCCAACTTCAGATGGACATATTACTTCATTACTTCCTGTGTGTCACCTTGTAGTCGTGCACCTCATGCTTGAGCTTGCAGGGGCCTTCTTCTGCTTTCATCCCAAGTAACAAGGCACTGGGCTGACTATGCCCGTATACTAAGTGTGAAGCCTGGACGTATGCCTTCTTATTGCAATATAAACACTATGTAACAGATTCAGATGCTCATTGTTTCAAGTATATGGTGGAAACAAGCAATAGTTAGACTTCAGCTTTTGGTGTACCCCTTCTATTTTGTAAAGCTCTATATAATCGAGTCATGGTGGAAACAAGCACTAGAACTACTTCTAAGCTATAGTAGATTTTGGGTGTAACTCTTCTATTTTGTATATTTATAGATTAAGATATAAATTATAAGTGGGTTATCACTATCAGCCTACTCCTATTAACAGCAGTTTGTCAAGTCTTTATTTTATTGTATCAACTCTCTTATGAGTACTTATGGAACGCCCCCCCCTCTTTAGAACACTATCCCGGATTTCTGGGGTTATAAACTTTTTGTCGGTATGCAGGCATATGTAAGCCTAATGTTTCTACTCTCTGATCAGGGATGTTGATTTTGAAATAATAGTTGTGGATGATGGTAGTCCTGATGGAACTCAATATATTGTCAAGCAGTTGCAGCAGGTTTATGGTGAAGACCGCATTGTGAGTATAATAATTGATGTGACAACATGTATTGGAATCATGTATTTTTTTCTTTCTTTTCCTTATACACTAACTGTTGTTCTTTCCTTATGATAGCTATTAAGGGCTAGACCTAAGAAGCTTGGACTAGGTATTTTCTTTTTCATTATTGTTACCTTTTAGTTTAGAGCTACAACTTGGTGTTGAGGCAGTTCGTGAGCGAACTGCCTCAGATTTAATCACCCTCTCACTTCCAGCAAGATCCACTAAATGCAGCAATAGCCTTTCTCAATATGCATGCAAATGTTTACCATCTATTTTTTCCTTTTCATCATCAGGTTACAAACAGAAGGTGAAAGACATTGTCCAAGGCGCTTTATTCCCTGAAGTCGGATTGGAAAATGGAGTTGGCCATGCTGGAGGAGTAGGTGGACTTGTCCTTGTTCGAGATATTGATCTCTTTTCGTACTGCGAGTCTTGCTTACTTCCGTTCCAGGTCAAATGTCATATTGGATATATCCCATCTGGGAAACGAGTTGTTGGACTCAGCAAGCTCTCTAGGGTTGCAGAAGTCTTTGGAAAAAGGCTCCAAGATCCACAGAGGCTGGCTGATGACATCCGCTTAGCTTTGCAGGAAGGAATCAAGCCTACGGGCGTTGCTGTAATTCTCCAATGTTCACATATTCACTTTCCAAATCTTGAATCAGCATTTATTGACTCGAATAATCACCAGAGATGGTTGAAGGCATTGGTTAGTTCTGGTTCAGGAATATTTGAAAATGAAAAGGCAGCCATGTGGGTTGACTTTTTGGGTCTTTTGAAGTTTAGAGGCATAAACATAGAAGCTATCCGGTCAAGAAACTGTATCGACTTATCTTGGTGCCCTTCTCGGTCAATTTCCAAGGTGGGGTCCGCCAGCTCTAGCACCATTACGGCAGTAAAATCCATTATTCAGGCTTTGGGTGAAGACCCACTGAGAAAAGAACTCGTTAGCACTCCTCCTAATTTTTTGAAGTGGCTGATGAACTTTAAGAATTCAAACTTGGATATGAAGCTGAATGGTATTCCTCATGGTGGAGTGGACCCGCTTAAATCCAACGGTGGAGAAAAAATCCGTTCAGAGCTAAACTTGACGCTATGGGCTCTGTGTGAACACCATTTACTTCCTTTTTATGGCGTTGTGCATATAGGACATTTTTCTGGTGGAGAAATTACTCCCGTAGGCAAATCTCTTATACAATCAATAGTTCATTTTTATGGTTTTAAACTTCAAGTTCAAGAAAGGCTCACGAGGCAGATTGCCGAGACTGTTTCATCGTTGTTAGGAGAAGAGATAATGGTCGTGGTGGAAGCTTCACACACTTGTATGATTTCTAGAGGGATCGAGAAATTTGGTAGCAATACAGCAACAATTGCCGTCTTAGGTCGATTTTCCAACGACCCTTCTGCAAGGGCAAAGTTATTGCAGAGCATTCCAAGCTATTCTACTGCTGAAGGGTGATTTCTTATTCCGTTCCTGCTGATTTTATGTTTTGAAATTTATCGGCCTTTTCTAAGGCCTTGGCCATGAATAATTTCTGACCTGACTTGTGAAATGACCATGTGGGAATTTAAAGTCATGCTTGGAGTTCTGCTTAGTAAGGTAAGTTTTTCCATTCGGTTCTGATACAAAGTCTTTAGTTCTTTGTCCTCAGCTGTGTGTCTTTCCCTTCAATTGTTTTCCGTTGAGAAAGATACAATTTTTATACCGTTTTAAACGACCTTTTTATACAAATGTTATGTTAGCCTAGAAATATATCATAGGTTTTCATGTTATTCCCTTTTATTTGAAAAGGATGCGAGGGTCTGCGGACTCTGTGCTGTATGAATTATCTATGAAGCCATGATTCTTTTGCTTCACATGTTATAAATTGAAAGTAAATTGTTGTTTTTATACACTGAGTGTTACATGAGCCATATGATTCTTGCCAACTCAGCTTTCAGTAAGCTCTGACAGCTCTCTGACATCTGACAAATTATTCTGAATCTAAAGCATTTGCTTGTGTTGTGGACTGTCCTTGTTTGCACTGTTTATTCTTGTTGTGAAATTGGTGCTCACCGTTGCAACACAAAGAAAACAACACACCCACACGTCTGAAAGAAACAATCACACACAAAGAACACAAGAGTTGTTTACCCGGTTCATTCACCCAACTCGTGAACTACGTCAGGGGCAATTGCCAAGCCAATATGTTATTAGTCTCTCTAATATGTTGCTACAATGTGTTCTAGGCCGAAATTATGCTTATATAGTTATAC